>VYXC01003306.1:270324-283512 GCA_013397175.1 Platysteira castanea
CCGCCTCCTGCCGGCCGCCGGGCAGGGCTGTCCGGGGCGCCTTTGGGGCGGAGAGCGGCGGACGGCACCTGCCCGGCACCGGCACCGGCACCGCGCCGCGTCATCGTACGGGACCCCGCCGGCATTCCAGGTCCGCAGCCGGGCCGCCGCTGCCCTCTCCTGCAGCTCTGCCGTGGGGCGGGGGCTATGATCCCTGCCCCGGCCCGCGCCCCTCTGTTGTCGCCGTCCCCTCCGGCCATAGCTGCCCGTCCCGGCGGCCGCGGCCCCGGTCTCCGCGGCAGCACTGACCCCTGCGGGCTGCGCCGGCTCCGCTCCGGCGGGCCTCAGGTCGGGGAGCGGGTTTTGTCTCTGTACTTTACGGAGAAGCGCTTCAGGAGACACCAGGAGTGAGCAGAGGTCGAGCAGAGGTTGAATTTTTCAAAGTGCCCTTGGTCGGAAGTGTATTCTCCATGATGCTGTTAAATACTGACCTTGCTACAGGTATAGTCAATTTACAAAGCAACAGCTCTGTAGTATTATAAACAAATAAATAAAAATCAATTTTAAAAATCGAAACCAAAACCCAACCAACGAAGAAAACGAGGAACACAAAAGAACCTCCAACTGCCTTTGCAGTTGCTGTCGGTAGTTCCTGGAGCACATACCAATCCACCTCTGCACTTTTCATTGCTGCACTTACCTATATTCCAGGATTTTTCCCTCTCAGTTAGAAGAGGGATCCCACAAGTTAAGCCCTGTTCCCAGAGGTGCCTGTGCATTTACTTAAGTCTGTATGCATGAGTCGTCCTATTGAAGAACATACAAAGTTTGCATGTATAAATTAAAGAATTTGCAGAAGTGTTTTTCTTAGGGTCGTTAACTTGTTCATATAGCATAAGAGAGGGGCACAAGGAAATTATGTTGCCAAACTCCACTGGGTATGTAAGTAAGTCTGCTTTTAAACACCTGTCCTAAATAAAACCCTGCTGCTCCCAAGAAATGCCACTCTCATTTTCATGTTTGAACTTGAAGTTTGGGATGTTGGGATAGCCATATCCACCCTGTGGCTGCAAAAACAATACTCCTTGAGTACTGTGAAGATCAGGGCAAAACTCACTATATATGTTCAAAAAAAACAAAGCCTTTTGAAAAATGTATGAAAGACTTATGAAGACTAGAAAAAGTTTAAAAATTCGAGTTCCTAACCTTTTTTCCTGGGCAATATATACTCAATGAGAATGTCATCCAGAAAGCACAGAAAATTTAGGAAATTTATTCATGGCTTTCTAAGCACATTTTTCAAACAGTTCTTGAGACCCTCTGGCAGCAGACAATTTTCTAGAGAACAGATGGTTCCTTTTCCTCTCTCTTTAGTCTATTTAGATCCATATATCATGCACATTGTGACATAAATTACCCCCTAAGTCAGTTAAAGTCATTATATATGTGTAAATCACTGGTTAATCAAGTGAAAGGGAGGGCTCAGTGAACTCAAAACTGCTTCAAAATCTTTAATTATAATTTTTAAGTTTTCATATAGTTGCAATCACAATCTCAAAGCTGAGCAGTTTAGTCAATACTGGTCTGGATTATATGTTGCCTCTGAGCTGTCTAAGTGAACTATTTCATGTCTTCTCTTTTTGAAGATCCATTCTGTGCTGCTGCACATTAGCTGATTGGTCCATGGGGAAAATACAAAATTTGCACTCATGTTGAGCTGATGCTAGTGTTTAGAGCACAGAGAAGTTAAGTTATGAACTTGTCTCCTAGTTCTCTAGTCCTACTGCTGACAGCTAAGCACTTGATAAAGCAGCAGTACCAGAATCTGCTACTTGAGCTGAAAACCTGGGAGGGGATTCTGAACTTAAGAAGTGAGAAAATCAGCTAGGGCAGCAGAGGAAGAGGGGATGAAATAGATGGGATCTATACTAGGGACCAGTGTGAGCCCTGAGAAGCTCAGGAAATCAAAACAAGTAGGGGGTAAAAATGTAGGGCCCAGTCTTTCCTTGGAGCTTCATGTAACAGAAGACCAGCCCTGCCTCAGTATTTCACGTATCAACACCAGCTCACAACTCATGAAGATCCTGAGATAGTCATCTGTTTTCCAAATCCATTAGGAAACTGAGCTCCTTTTTACTTCTCTTCAAGAAAAAACACAGGTCAAGCACCGCAGAGGGAAACTCGTTGACGTAAGCTCTCATCACACAAACACTTATGGACACGTTTAACTCAGGCATGTAAGTACAGGACCAGGGCATAAAGGCATTTTTGTCTATTGCCTGTTTGATGAAGTACCCAGCAGATCTCACTGCAGCCTCTGTAATCCAGTACACCCCCATTAAAATGTTCAGTTTTAGCTGTAATGCAGTATTTTCCATGAAGTTGCATAAACAAGACATGGCACCACAAGGACTCCTATACATGAAGTGACCCATATCCATATTCTAACACACCAACAATTACAATGCCCAAAGGACTCAGAGTGGCATATCTGCTTTCTCCCTCATTTTTACACAGTTTTTTTCACAAACATTTGCTGTCAGGAAGTTGATCATGTAGCAAGAGTCATGATGACTCATTTTAGCTGTTACCATTATAATTTACCTATCACTATTATCCATTGATATGTAAGGATGCAATTCCTGCATCTTATCCATGTGGGCTTCCAGGGAATGAGTGAAAAGTTTAAGGGAGGCACAAAGCAAGCTCTTCATCTTTCTTTGCATGTAAAGACAAGTCTCCTGGACTCAGTTCCCTGCTCGAAAAATGAGTAGAGAAAAAGCACTGGGGCTAATGCAAAAAGATTAAAACGAAAACAGAGAGAAACAGCATATACTCTCTGGGCTACATGTACAACCCTGAATGCATCTTTCATTAAAGAAAAAATTCTTACTGAGACAACTGTTCAGTAGTTATTGTCCAGTACTGTCATGGTCTTTACAGGAAAAATGAGGTGCAACTCCTGCAGCAGCACTGCACTGCTCTGGTTTGGCACTGCCCACCTGCCCATACACGACTGTCTGCAGCCATGAGGGTTCTCCAGAGCTTCAACATGCTGTTAAGAACTCAACTTTTCTTCCACCCAAAAAGAGGAGCAAAGCAGGGAGTGCAAAAAGAATACTTTCCACATAATACTTTACAGCATTCAGAGGCAGGAGTTTGTGTGTGTTACAATGGTGCATGAATTGACATTTCTCATTTCACTCATGAAGGCTTTACTTAAAACACATTCGGGGATGCTGTCAACTACTGATTTGTCTGGATTCTGTGTTACTACTGTGTTACATACATTAGACATGTATGCACCTACTGCATCCTTAGAATCTATGGTCAAAAACATTGTGAAAAGAAATTTATTCAGATATGCATCAGTTTAATATTTCCTGCAAAAATGCTGACATTATGGTCTACATTATATATTAGGGTCCTTGAAGTAAGACGTGCTGGTTAAGATCACTTAATTACAATAAATGTTACAGTAAGGCCAAAGTTCAGATCTGCAGTGCAAGGATAACATTAAAAAACCCAAATCAGCAAACTAAAAGAAACAAACCAAAAAAAANAGTAAACTTGAACAGCTGATTACATTTATTAGTAATTCTATTGCAATAAATACCTTGAGATCCTCTGAACTGACATGGAACTGAGTGACAATCCATTCTTGACTTTCTTCACACATTTAACAAGACCCCAGGAGATTGCAACACTGCAAACACACACCTAGCAATTAAGGAAATAATAAGCATCTCTCACTAGCTGATTTTTTAATAAGAAAACATTACATTAACTATATCTCCTCCACCCCAAAAAATATAGAATAAAGCTTTTGGGATAATTATTCTAAACTATAGAGCTAAAATTAGAAACTGAAAAATCTGTATACTTTTATCAAAGCAAGAAAAAAAATCTTGTTTTAGCTACTGTTTATTGAACCTAATTTTGTGTGTGATGTGGTTTTACAAAGTGTCTGTCAAGACTTTGACAAGTTACCCCCATGCAAAGAAGAACCAGATGATCCTGTTTTATTTTGCTTATGCTTAGCTTCCTCGGCAGAACTTAAATGAGTTATAATAGTAAAGGTAATTGGGTGGCAACATGTAACAATCTAACTTAACCAAGAGGAAACAAAACCAAGCATTCTCTTCACAAGTGATGCTCTTCATGTGATGCTCTCCCAATTTAAGCTCGCACCTTGTAGCCCAATTCTGCAGGAAAAAAACCAGAGTTTTTGAAGGACTGTGGGTGTTTGGGAGGTGATCTCCTTGCAGAGAAGACTTTTTCAGAGAATACTACCTAGTGGATAAACTGTCCCTTTTCTTAATAAAATCCTGAGTAGATCCATGCTTAAGCACAAAAAGGAGATTATTGTCTCCAAAATACTGCACTTTTTCCTATCCCATTAGAATAGCTCCAGACGTGCAACTGGGGGGTAAAACAATGAACAATGGTAAGACAAAACCTACATCTCAGGGAGCTGGTGCTATGCCTGTTCCAAGGCACCAGATATACTCTGGCATTCTCGTAAAAAGCAGTTGTTCTGAATACACTTAGTGAAGCATCTCTCATCCCAAAGATAGGCTGGCCATGCTGGCTGGCAAATGACAAGGGACTCAGGAAACCAGTCTCCTGTGTTTTGTGCCCCACACTGTTCAAACATAACAGAAACCACATTTGTTTGTTACCATCACCTCTTCTTTTCCTCACTGCCACTTTCTGGATGCAAGTTTTGGAGATCTTTAATTCTGTTCCACTGAGATTAATTAGACAGAAGTCTACAAATGCTGTGGAAATAAACCCAGGGACACAATAAACCTAAGCAATGACCTAGGCAAGGCAAACACAGGCTGCGAGGACTCCCCCCAGCCAGAACTCCAAGCCTGGTCAGGGAGGCAACCAGTCAAGACCTCATTAGAGTGACACAGATGTCAGTTAAGAAAAACATTTTATATAGGGAGTTTTTTCCACCCATAAAAGAAAATATTTATATATACAAGCCATCAGTAGTAAGTTCTGATGGAGAAAACAGTTGACTACTTTTGTTTAATAAACTCACCACTGGGAACCTTAATTTTTAAAAATTCAAGGTCCAAAATTTTTTTTACAGGTATTAGATCTTTATTTTGTCTTCTTATGTTAGGATAGTAGGGCCACATTCACAATTGAGATCTTCAGTGGTAATCTTAAATGCAGTTTCTAATTTAAACCTATCATTCTCATGTAGCTAATCTCAATTTCTACTATTGCGAGATGTATACTAAATAATATCATCTGTACTATGCAGCAACACTTCAAGTTTTGGATAATCTGAAAATCTAGAGATTTTCTAATGCAATTTGCGTGAAGAATTGCCCTTTCTGGATAAGCTGTGCTCTTAAGATGAACCTTAAATGCTGAAAATGCAGTTATTGTCTGGAGAACATCACCTATTGTGAGCTATGGTGAAATGGGATGGTGACGGAATGTTGCAGGAAATTGGAAGAAATAAATCTTTTCTTCAATTACTACACTTATCTATGCTGATTTCAAAAACAAAGAGATTTAAATAGCTTCCTGCAACTGATTAAGGAAATAACCAGGTTGTCATATATCTTGTAGACTCAGATAATTAATATTAGAAGATACAGACTAAAGCATGTCACATGTAGCCTGCTGCGTCTTCCTTTCAAATTTCCTTTTGGTAGCAGATGGATGGGAAGGATTCCCTCAAGCTCCTACACCAGTCTCTGATTCTGAGTGATGCTAAGCCTGCAGAGGGATTGCTCCAGTTCAAAGTCAGTCAGGGCCACTAAACTGCCTAATTGGTTTCCCGCTTATCACATTCCCTTTAAGAGGGGCGATGTTTCTTGCTGCAGAACCCAGGAACTCACTCTGATAAAGTGTATTTTCTAGAATTATTAAGGCAGGCTGAACAACAGGACCATCTGGAAAGTTTGCCTCTTTTCTGGGAGTTTCTAAGTGTAGTTACACCTGAATGACATGTTTCTGTGTGTATCTTTTTTTAGCTTTTGATTCTCTCCTTAGAACATATGAAAAAAATGTAAATGAGACCTGCATGGGACAGGAAGTCCCTTAATTAAGCAAGGATATTATAGAACTCATCTTGCATTCAGAATAAAAATTATCAGCACCTAGTGTTTTTCAAAGAAATGGATGAGGTAAATAAGACGTTCAGAGCATTTTTAAAGTCCTGCTACTGCTGCCTTTCATATTCTCATAGTGCATGTGTGACACGGGCTTTAACAGTACAACTATACCTACTGATCCTCATCAGTCTGTATAACAGTCTAATTTACAGCCACCCCACACCTGAGTTCAAATTACTTGGCCATGCTAACATTCAGCTGGCTGAAACAGTAAAGGAAAAGCTCAATTTCCAGCACAGGGGAGGAGAGGGGAGTATATAAGAAAAGCGCAGGAGAAAGAGGAGGAGAAAGAACACCTGCTTGTTGCTGGGATGAAAAGAACTGAAAGGTAAGTATACTATACAGAGGTGAATGCTAGGAAAATAAAAGCAACTATGAGAGGCACACCAGAGAGGGGAGAAATAAAAGGAAAAGTGGAGTAAAAGAGCATATAAACTGAAAAAGAGAGAGAGGATGAAAGTATTATAAAAATGCTCTAAGCAGGAGTTGCCTCTGTAGGAGTTGGGCCTGCCAAGCAGGGACAGAAAGAGAGTATCAGGTAAGGTCATGAAAATGTAAACAGCTTGGATGGAATTGAAGTGCACATGCTGCTTGCACAGGTCTTATCCTCCAAAGTAACATTTTGCCTCGAAGGCAACAGGAATGTGGTGTAAGCATCATGGGTGTTCCTCCCCTTCATCTGCTCCCACAGACCTCCTGTGCTCCTTAAAATCCCAAGCTGCCCTCATGGCCTGGCTTTCTGCTGCATGGTAAAACACTATTTTTAATGGTGTGCTTCTAGTGCTTCCAGGGGGGAACTGGTGACCTGTCTCAGTGTAACTCCTCCTAAGCACATGGGTTAAACAGCAAGGCATGCTCTAGGTTGCTCATATAATACAGTTTTTGGGTTTTTCAGTGTTTGGAGGTTCTTCTCCTCCACACCTGAACATACAAAATGAAGCAATTGCTCATGAAGCAAAGTACATTTCTATACCTTGAAAATAAAAATGGGATTTTGTCAGCCTTGGAGAACAATGTGTCTCCCATTAGATATTCATAGATGATCCTGAATAAATCAAAGTGTACACCCCTATGTATAGCACACTAAATATTATGTACAAATTGACTACACCATGGACATTAATTTATATTCTAGGACACAAAAGTAGGAATGTTACTCAGCTTACACAACACGTAAAATGTAGTACTATTCTAATATATGCATATTCTCAAACCCACCACATTACAGCATAGCACAGATTGCCAGGTACTGATACAGTAGTGCTCCAAGGATATAAGGGCTCTGTATACAGCATCTGTGAAGAGAAGATTAATGAGATTAAGCCATTCCTTCTCTATTAATATATCTACAGGAATACTTTTTCTTTACAAACTGATGGTGTTCCATATTCATAATACCAAGTTCACTGATAATTTCCACTGCTGGTAGCACTGAATGATGATGATGAATTTTTAATTGGCTTGTAAGTGTACTTTATATAGTGTTCATGCTGTTTGATAGTGTCTGGATTCCTAGCATGGTAATTCATTGCCAGAACAGCATACCTGAAATACCATTTTGAATGGCTGCTTATTTATACCTTGAAGTCTATTAACACAGTTGATGCTTGTAGCCAAGTTCTGCATCATTTCTTGCATATTTATAGATGTGTGTTTCTACAGACTATAATGCTACTAAGTTTACCAATGTTACTAAGTTTTAACATCAGTTAAAAACTGGTGTTGTATTTCTGTTTGCTGCTGTCTGTACCATCAAAAATTAACAAATATATAATTAAGAATAAGTAGAAGTCTTTTATTTACACTGTTCTCTCAATAGGGGTGTAAAAAAAAGCAATATTGACTGTATACCAATCATTACTAGTGATTCAGGTTTTTTGTAAAAGGTGTAAGGACTAGCAGAAGGGACAGAGAGCTGACTGAAACGATTTTGAACTTTTCAGAAAAACACTTGAGTCTTCTAAATTGATTGTTTCATCTGCTACTTTGAAGCTTTCAAAGAAAGCATACTCAGCTTGGAATCAGCATGAAATTTCAGGACAAGGATCCCATTTGGGGAAAAAATGGAAAAATTTCATCCACCTCTTTTTCCTTCCTGTGTGATCCTTCTGCCCTTGGAGCAAACGAGTTTAGAATGCTGTTGAGCAGAACTTATACCAGGTACAAGTGTCCAGGTCTTGGCAGGACACGCTGCAGGGGTGGCTACTGGAGGGGGAGGATGGGTCAGCCCCACACATGGACCCACAGCGGACCCACTGTGCAGCACAGCCAATCCCTCAGCCAAGATGTAATAACACATTTAACAACATGGAAAAACACTGCACAATAGCTGTGAGGGAGGACTGAGAAAAATCTGAGAAGCAGCCCTGCAGAGCCCAAGAAGGAGGGGCAGGAGGTGCTCCAGTGCCAGAGCTGAGGCTCGCCCACTCACCTTGGAAGAGACCATGGTGAGGCAGCTGTGCCCCTGCAGCGTGTGGAGGGCACAGGGGAGCAGAGATCAGCACTGTACCCATGGAGGAACCCACGCAGATGGTGTAGAAGATCCCAGGAAGGAAACTGCAGCCCATGGAGAGCCCATGGAGAGCCCACTCCAGAGAGGCTGTTGTCAGTGGAGGGTAGCCCACGCTGGAGCAGGTTTGCTGGCAGGATTGTAACTCTGTGGGGGACCCACACGGGAGCAGCCTGTTCCTGAAGGACTCACCCTGTGGAAAGGGAACAGCTGGAGCAGTAGTGAAGATCTGCATCCTGTGGCAAGGACCCACACTGGAGCAGTTCATGAAGGTCTGTATCCCACAGGAGGGACCACATGCTGGAGCGGCAGAAAAGTGAGGAGGAAGGAGAAGCATGAAGGAACCATTATGGGCTGACCCCAGCCCCTATTTCTCATATTTGTGCACTGCTAGGGGCAGAAGGAGGTAGAAGCATTGACACTGAAGGAGAGCAGTTGAGCCTGGAAAGAAGTTGGGGAGGGCTTTCAGTTTTTGTCTTTGTTTCTCATCATGCTACTCTAATTTTAACTGGCAAATAATTAAATCAATATGCCCCAAGTCAAGTCTGTTTTGCCCATGACACTAATTGCTAAAAGATGTCCTTGCTCTTATCTTGACCTATTAGAATTTCTTCATATTTTCTGCCCCTGTCCAGTTGAGGAGGGTGAGTGAAAAAAAAAGGATGCACACCTGGCACACAGTCAAGGTTGACTCACCAGAGAACTGATGGTAATTCACCTGATGTCAACAAATGTTTTAGGATGATGGTATCAAAAGATAAGCTTGGAAGAGGTATTAAGAGGTTTCTAGGTCAAACTCCAGCCTAATCAGCTATGAGGCCAGACAAGGTTTCCTCAGGACATTATTCAGCCCTGTTTTTAAAACCTCCGAGCATGGAGACTACACAGCTTTATATTCTCATACAGGTAAATGACAACCATCAGGGCAGAATATTGTTTGCATCTATATGAATATGCACAAGTGTACAAGTTTGAAAGCAAAGTAGGGAGAGACTCCAAGTCAGAAATACAATTTAATAGGGAAAATAAAATAAACACAATACTACAAAAGAACAACCCACTGACAGAGTCAGAGTACAACCTCACCCCCTGATGGTCAGGGGGTTGATAGCAGTCCAATTGAATGGTGGCTGCAGTCCTGCTGGAGTGATGGTTCTGTTGAAGCAGTGATTCTGTAGAAGGCTCTGGTCTTCCTCTGGGAATCCAGTGGAAAAGGCTCCTTGTGCTGTTCCAAACCCCAGATCATATCCAGGTGGGAATGCTTGGCTCCTTCCCCCTGGGCGGAGCATCTCACAATGGGATGCTGAGTCAGGGGGCAAGGCCTTGATGGGCCATTAACAGGAGATAATCCAGGAGCCAGTTACCTGTGAGTCATGCAGGAAGGCATTGTTGGGCCCTTTAACAGAAGACAGCCCAGAGGGAGGTGGCAGGGAACATTGCTACACCTGGTTTCAACAGCTCTTGAAGATGGTAATAGAATACACTGTAACCCAGGACAACAAGACAGCCACCAAATCAGACACAAGGTTAACCACGTTACTCTGAATGAGGCTTGGAACGCATCAGGGTTCTCCAACAGAGCATTCACTTCATGAGCTTCTTTAACACAGGGTATTCTTGAGGCCCTTTAGACAGGACTCATACAAGATTAATAATTTGGCCATAATCACAGAGAAAACTCATTGACACTTTGAGGTCTCATTTGGCCTTATACAAAAGCATGAGCTTTAAGTTCATGAAGGAAATCTGAACAGCTGAACAGTTGCTGGGTTTTGAGATTATGCAAATACCCACAGAACGAGCCAGTATCTGTATTTGTGGGATCATCCTGTATATTTCTTGATAGGCAGAGACATACCAGGTTAAAGAATACTGAAAAGCTATTCAGTTATAATGAAATTACTAACCTTGTCAAGAATTTGATTGCTGGTTAGTTGGGATGTCCAGTTTACTAGGGACAACACTTAGAAAAGTTCCCCCATGTAAGCTATTTCCAGGATGTCCCTCTTGGTTTCAGTTTGCTCATAACAGCTGGCTTTAATGAAGAACCATTTTGGTTGTCCTCTTCATCAAGAGGCCCTGCATTGCCAGTACTCTCTAGAGGAGAACTAGCCAGAAGACACAATCCTTGAAGGCAGCCTAGTGCCAGAATCCATCCTGTGAAGGCTGGCTGTAAATAAGCCAATAGCCACCCAAAGCGGCCCAGGCATACTGAGTGTAGGGCTTAAACTGGTGGCTAGAGAAGATGGTGATTCTTTATCTGGGGAATAATCTCATTTCTTGACAATAACTGGAGCGAAAACAAAGGCTACAGTGACTCATGGGTCATACCTAAGAAGTCTGGTAGCACTGAATGGAAAGACAGATGACTGAAGTCATTGACAATTTAAGAAATATCTTCAGCTGCACAGTGAACAAGGCCAGAGCTCCTCACTGATTCTGAAAGAACTGTGTGTTAAAATATAACAATGTGTGATCTATAGTTCTACTGATGAAATAAAATCCTATTTTTAGAAGTATGATTTAGGATGTGAAGTAGTTGTACCATGTCATAATGAACTTTTATTTCAGTTCAATATCCATGAGGACTATTTATGTATGAAATTGGCAAAAGTGATATATGTAAATTGAAAATTGTGATCATTCTCTTAATTTCATGTTCTAGAAATGCCTGGGTTTATTCACCAACTGTTCCCAATTTGAATAAAATATTATATTAAACAACCCAGAATTAAAATCCTATTATTTTCCAAGTAACATCTGCAGCTTGAAATTTTTCTGGAGTGACCAGACCTTATGGAGCCAAGGTTTTGTACATCAAATTATTAAACACTGCATATTTCAGTAGCTGAAGGCATTCTAAAGGCTCCTGGAATTACTCCACTATTTCTACTGATTTGGCACTGCCCATTAGAAAGTTTAATTTCACCAAGAGTATCTGGTTTTCAGTAATAAGAAAGTTAAAGTTGCATTAATTGAAGAGTTGAGATATGATGCTCTGGGGTTTTTTTACAGTTTTACTTTCTTTGTTGGGTTTACTTTATACATATTACAGGCAATTTACCAGTACGTATACTGGAAGATGTCAATGTATTTCTTTTTAGTATCCTAGGTAAATTCTGAAATTATTTATCTTGTTGCTTTTTCTGATTTGCACAATATTCTTCTCTTTTTTCAGCTTCCCTTACATTATTCATTTTCTTGGCTTGCTTAGGATATTCTTATTCTGCTACTAATATAAATTTTACTGCTTTTAAACCCATTTCTTTGGATCTTTTTCAGAGGCTATTCTTTCTCCACCTTGCGACATGTTAAGAGAAAGCTTTTTCCATGTATTTTCTTAGTGCAATCAGTCCACATTCTAAAAAATAGCTACTGTATGATCATCACTGCCATTTATTTGTGGGTATGTCATGTTTTTTAATCTACTGCTACTGTAGTATGCTAAGACTAGATAAACGTAATTTTGTCTATTAAACATCTGTTTCCTTAATTTGTCCTGTTGAATAATTTACTAACAGTAAGCAGTTTCAGCTGACTGAAAAGTGTAAAGTCCCTTTCCCACTATAAACTGGATGCCCAGTTGTTTTTTGCCTGGAATTAAAAGTAGTTTTATGACATGGTATGCACTACAGAATGTTGCTACTTCATACTTCCGTGAAGTTCAAAATAAAATAGATGAAGTCTTATATATTTTAATGTTGCTTTTAGGTAAGAAAATAACCGTGACATAATATAGTTCTAAAGATAGAACTACAACATTTAAAGTTAAATGCCTCTTGTATCAGTTGTATTTTTCAGATGCATTTGAATATTTCATCACAAGGCCAAAAAAAAGTACAATAGACACCCAAATTTTATTTCTACTCTTCCTAAGTAAATAATTGACTATATGTCCTCTGTTCTATCCTTACAGCATCTTGTTTTCCATAGTTACTGAGACGTCATATCAGTTTTGTTCTTTGACATTTGCTGAAAAATATATTAAAAATATTGTATTTTAATAGGATTTATTTGGACCTAAATGTGCATAAGTGTGTTGGGAAAAAAATAAGAATACATGACAGTATTGAAAGTAAAGTAAATGAACACATCTTATTAGAAAAGTATGTAGAAGTGCATAGTTTTTAAATTATGCAGGATACAAAAATAGAATTCATCATTCAGATAACCTCGAGATCTTTTAACTGCTTTAATACTTATTTTTCAAACCTGTATAAACCAGTCTTTTTAAATTTACATATCTGTTCCACTCTCTCTGTACTGGAAGTATATAAATACATAACTATATGTACTAATTTCTGTTTCTCTTGTTGTGTTTCACAGCATTGGGGGTTTTTTTTAACATTTATGCCTACTCCAAACCCTTTTCTTAAGCTGTGCTGTTGCTTCTCCTGCTAAAACATAGGAAACATGAGTTTGCTCATTGACATTGGTGATAAACCCATACTTTCATAATTTATTACCCACAGGCTATATTTATCCAAAAAGACTGAAAATTCTTGCTTAAACTGTGCTGTCTCTAATTGTTTACACCAACATTTCACATAGTTATCC
>VYXC01003307.1:1166-16557 GCA_013397175.1 Platysteira castanea
GCGAGGCTCCAAAGCAAGGGCGAAGGAGGAGGCAGACCACAGACAGGGTGAGGGAACAGCGGTTTATTCCACAAACCGAGCCTGGAGGATCTGAACCCAAGAACAATAGAAGCAGCGGAATATAAAGGGGGGAGGATACCAAGGGCGGAGAATGCAATCAGCCAATGGGTAAAGGGCGCAGGTGGGGACAAGGGAGGGAACACATTAGCATATAACCAATGGGCATACAATTAGATGATTGACATAAGAAACAACCAATGGTGCGTCGAGTGAGGGGGAATGTTCTGGAAAAGGGGGTATGGGTAGAGGGAGATTGACAAGGCCCAGGGGCCAGGTTTGGGGGATTGACAGGGAAGGGTCTGGAATAAAGGGAGGGGTTTGGGTGATAGGCAGGTGCTCGGGGGTAGGGCTTGACTTTATTAGGGAGGTGGGAGGGGAGGAGGGGAGAGGGGACAAACCACTTTAATTTTTTAAGAAAAAGAGGGGGTGGGGGTTGAAACCATTATACAAAGAACTCAACAAACATACAAAAAACGAAAAACACGCACCCCAACAGTGCCTGGGCCATTGCAGTTTGTCTGATTATCTTGGTGAAATTATATGTAACCATGAGAGACATATAAAAAGAGGTTAATACTCTCCAAAGAGCTAGTATCCCCATTTCCTAAAGTGTGGATTCTGGACACTCTGATGACAGTTTTCAGAGAAGATAAAATAGCAGGGGGAGATAGAAATAGATCTCCAGCATGAGGTGGATGTTGCTATGGCTTCAGGCACTCACAGCATGCAAAATGTACAAAGTTACCATATGTTCTATTGATCTACTGAGGAATAGGATATGACTAGCTTTAATATCTCTTCAACTACCACTCTCCTCACACTTCTAAACCACATCTTCCCATTTCAAATATAAGTTATTTTGCTGTGGAGGATGTTCCACCATGTGCAGCCATGCAATATACGCATACTCCAGTGGAAGACTTATGGCTCATCAGCAACTGGGGGATAAGGAATACATAAGCTCTCTTATTTCCTTTCTCTCATTTTTTGTTGTAAGCTTCTCCAGGAAAGTTTTACTTCAGGTAGCTGATTTGCTGAGAGATGAGTAAGTCACACTGTTGAGAAGAGTGTGACTCAATTACTGGTTTTTTTAAACAATAAAAAATGTCATGATTTTACTGAGGAAATTTAGTAGGACACTGAAATATAATTAGTTACTGTGTGAAAGAGTGCAAGTATGATACAAAGTCCTCTTGTACCTGATTACAGTTTCTACTTACCCCTCCAGGGCAACCTATTTTTAAAGTTCTGAGGACTAGATCAAATAGAAAACCAGATTCTAGCACTCTAGATAAGCAATAAGCTCTGAAAACTAAATCAGTTGAGTATCAACTGAGATTACTCCAGTATTTCATAGGCCTACAGACTGAGAATAACACGCTGACCTTTAGCCTTACAAATTAAGAAGTACTGTTATAAAATGCTGCCACCTGTCATTTGGATGAACATTTTTCCTCACAGTTCCTAGGAAGGGTGAATCTGGAAAATTTCAGTCCCTTAAACTCTAGGAAAACATGGCAACTTTGCAACCCAGCTTCACTGTGAAATAATTTGGAATTATGGAATTTATGGCAAGAGCAGCTAAAGAATGCCAGCCTACAGATTTAAGGGCTGAGAAAAAATTACAAAGACTAGGCAAACTGAGGAAGACTAAAAGCAACAAGAAATGTGCTTGTGAGATCCCACAGAGGCTGTAGAGTTCTGGTGAGCCCAACATAAAGAAGACATGGAACTGTTGGAGCAAGTATAGAGGAGGGTCATGAACTTGATAAAGGGACTGGAGCACCTCCCCTGTGCAGACAGGCTGAGGAAGTTGGGGCTGTTCAGCCTCGAGAAGAGAAGGTGCATGGAGACCTCACAGCAACCTTCTAGTATCTGAAAGGGGCCTACAGAGAACTTGGTGAGGGACTCTTCATCAGGAGCTATAGTGATGGAACGAAGAGTAGTGGGTACAAACTGAAAGAGGAGAAATTTAGGCTAGATATTAAAAAGAAATTCTTTACTGTGAGGGTGGGTAGGCACAGAAACAGGTTGCTGAGGGAGGTTATGGACACACCAACAGTGGCAGTGTTGAAGGCCAGGCTGGACAAGCCTTTCAATAACCTGGCCTAGTGGGCCAACCTGCCCATGGCAGAGGGTTTGGGTCAAAACAATCTTTAAGGTACCTTCCAACCCTAAGATTCTATGTCTAAGAAGAGTCCTTTATACTATTCTCCCAGGAAACAAGCAACAGGTCAAGAGAAAATGGACTCAGACTTCACCAGGGAAGGATTGAATTGGTTATCAGAAAAATGTTATCCACTGAGAGGGTGGCCAGGGATTGCCACAGGCTGCCCAGGAAAGTAGAATCACCATCCCTGGAGTTGTTAAAAAAATGCGTAGTTGTGGCAGTTTGGAATATGGTTTAGCAGTGAACATGACAGTACTGGGTTAACAGTTGGATTTCATTGTCTTAGAGGTCTTTTACAACCTCAGCAAGTCTGTGATTCAAAAAGACATTTCTCATCACACATCCCAGCAAAGATCAGTTCTTGTGCCAAGTTCATGAGCTCACCAACAGCCTATGTGTGGGCACAGTATCCATAAACTGAAAAGAGGAAGACATATGCAGAATGTTTGGCTGCATGGAGCCAGCAAACAATAACAAAATAAAACAGATGATATCACCATGTATCAAGAAGCACGCTTTAGGAGACAAGTCTCACATGCATGAGCTGAATGCTGATTACATCTCTCAGTAACCTCAGTGAGATACCATGTGGAACTACTGGCCTTATCACGGAATCACAGAATGGTTGAGATTGGAAGTAACCTCTGAAAGCCATCTGGTCTAATATTAATCTCTGTTCAGTTCTGTACATAGAGCCAGTTGTCCAGGCCCATGATTTTTGGTTATCTCTAAGGTAAGAGACTACAACCTTTCTGGGCAATCTGTGCTCAGTGCTCAGTCAACCCTCACTGTGAAAGCAATTTCTCAGTTTCAGAGGGAACCCCCTGTGTTTCAGTTTGTGCCAATTGCCTCTCATCCTGCCAGTGGGCACCTCTTAAAGCAATCTGGCTTTACACTCTCACTTCAGGTATTTATATACATTAACAAGGTCTCACTTAAGGCTTCTCTTCTCCAGGCTAAGCAGTTCTAGCTCACTCAGACTTTCCTTCAGAGTGCTCAAGTCCATCACTTTTGTGGCCCTTCAATGGCGAGTCTCCAGAAGCTCCAAATTTCTTTTGTGCTGAGCAGTGCAGAACTCACCACATAACTCCTGGTATAGCCAAGAGTGCTGAATAAAGAAGATGCCCTCCCTCAACCTGCTGTTAATTCTTTCCATTACGCATCTCAAGATATTATTAGCCTTCTTTTTGACATGGTATCCACCAGGTCCCCGATGGCCCTTTCTGCCAAGCTTCTTTCCAGATCAGTGGGCCCCAGAGAACCCTCTGATATGCAAGACTCCATCCTCAGGCGCAGGACTTTGCACTTCCACTTGGTGAGCATCATGAGGTTCCAGAAAGCACGTACCTCCAGCTTGTTGTAGTCCCTCTGGATGTCAGCATGACCCTATCAGGTACTCCTTCCAGTTTTGCATCATCAGCAAACTTATGGAGGGTACAGTCTGCCCCATCGTGTAGATCATTAGTGAAGTTTTTAAATAATATTAGACCTAGTATTGACCTCTGATATATACCACTAATTACTGGCCTCCAACTAGACTTTGTTACACTGATAAGAACCCTCCATTGCCCAGCCATTAGCAAGTTTTCATCTCCCTTCACTATCTGATTATCCAGCCCATACATAAGGAGTTTGGTTTTGAGGACCTTACAGGAGACAGTGTCAAAGGCCTTACTGAAGCCCAGATATACAATATCCCCTGCTCTCTCCCTTCATCTACCAGGCCAGGCATTTTATCATAGTTGTTTATCAGGTTGGTCCAGCATGACTTCCCCTTCAATCCATGCTAAGTACTCTTGTTATTCACCTGCCTAGAAATTTTTCTCATGTCTAGTAGTTCCATCACCTTCCCAGAAACTGAGGTAAAGCAGATAGGTGTGTAACTCCCTGGGTCCTCCTTCTTGCTCTTCTTCAAGATAGCAAAGGCATTTGCTTTCCTTCAGTTTTCAGGCACTTATCTCAGTGCCACGATTGCCATGATTGATTAAAGACTATAAAGTGTGGCTTCTCAATTCCAATCAAATTCCTCAGCAGTCATAGGTGCATGCCATCGTGGCCCACGCATTTATGTATGTCCATTTTGCCTAAATATTATCTGATCCTTATCCACCAAGGGTGCATCTTTGAACCAGGCTTTCCTCCAGTCTCTGAGGAAAGAGACTGATACAAACAAGATGTTCAGTATCTCAGACTTTTCCATGTCTTGTGTGTCCATGTCCCCTTTATCACTGAGCAATGGGTCTACATTTTTCCATCTCTCTTTTATTGCTTGTGTACTTGTGGAAGCCATTCTTGTTGTCTTTGATGTACATGGCCAGATACAATTTCATTTAGGCATTAGCTTTCCTAACTTTATTCCCGGTTGCTTGAAAGACGTTCCTGCATTCCTCTCAGGTCACCCAACCTTACTTCCACCCTTTGTATTCTTCTTTTTTCATCTGAGTTTAGGACCTCTTTGTTCATCCATACTATCCTCCTGGTATTTTTGCATAACTTCATGTTCATTGGGATAGGAGTCTCTTGAGCTTGAAGGAGCTGAGCTTTGAATATCAACCAGCATTCTGGGGCCACTCTTCACTTCAGGGCCTTATCTCATAAACCTTTTCTTTAGTTTCTGGGGCAAAAGCTTGCTTTTCACCTTCCTCACTGCTCCAAGAATCCTAAATTCTACCATCTCACGGTCATCGCAGCAAAGGCTGTCTTTGATATTCATATCCCAGGTGAATCCAGTCTTGTTAGTGATTTTGAGGAGCAACAGACCACCTCTCCTTGTGTCACTCAAAAAACGTTATCCTGAAAGTGGTCCTCGGTTACCTGTGTCCTACTGTATTGTCCCTCCCCTAGATACTGGAGTGTTTAAAGTCCCCCACGAGTACCAGGGACTACAGACATGAAGCTGTTCCTATATGTCTATGGAGAGTCTAATCTGTCTTCTTGATCATGTGTCCTACAGCAGACACCCACTATAATGCCACCTTTACCTGTCCTCTCTCTAATCCTAAACAGTAAATTCTGATTTGTCTCTTCATCCATTCCTAGCTCCATACCTTCCAGCTGCTCTCGTATAAAGCGCATCTCCCCTTCCCTATATTCACCTTTTGGCCTTCCTAAAGAGTCTCTGTCTCTCTACTGCAACACCCCATTCATTAAATTCAATCCATTTCAAGTCTGACACTGAAAGAGATGTCACAGACAGCCCAGAGCAGTTTCCAGGCATGACTAGTTTGTCTTGAATGTCAATAACTGATAACACACCACTGAGACCAGAGCAGACTTCCACGAACACTACTGGGATCATGCATGAACAGCTGCAGTGCAGGAAGATGTCTGTACAGGAAGATCTTATAAAATCTTTATTTCAGTGTTCCGAAAAAACCAAACAAACTCTAAACAAATGAACAACAGCAACAAAACTCACAACAGAAAAAAAAGGAATACTGTAGTCAGTATGGTCAAATTGCAAGTAGCCCAAGCTAAGCCTAAAGATAAGAAAAGGAGAAAGACCTATGAAGACTAATTTACCTAGGACATGGGAAAATGTAAGTCTGTGAAGACAGCTATTGATTTCAGCTACTGATACTGGTATTCATCTTGGCAGAATTACAGATGGGGACATCTGGAGAATGGCCAGCTCTGACAGCATCCTGGTGCTGAACTGCCATCAAGGTGTGATAATTTTTATAGGCCTGTTTGTACCTCACAGGGCGAATAAGTCAGTACTTTTGCACGTGTTTACAGCAGAGAACAGTGTGTGGCAGAAACCAGTGCAAAAGAAAAAAATTAAAGACTTAAGAGTATTCTTACCTTCACTTTCAGTTCAGGTGCTTTCATTTTAGTGAAACTAACAATTGTCTTGGACAATATGTCATCATACCATCTGGGAACTGCCCTGATTAAATACAAGAGTAATAAAGTTAAATCTACTTGTGTAGAAAAATGTTATAAGAGACTGCTTATGTATGTCAACAGTTTCGAGACTCCATTAGCAACAGAGACTGGTTGACAGATTTTCTTGTCAAAGTCCTTCACTGTACTAGTATCAAATCAAAATATTTGTATGACAGGATACTCTTAATATTTTTCATGCTAATATGTTCCACCAAGACACCTACTGCTCAGGAGACATGACCGAGACCTAAGGAAATGGTGCTGTGTGAAAACTGATCATCGTTTCACTAACTGCAATGGGTAAAAATTCAGTTTATATTTCTTGATCTCAGTGAACACCCTAAACACATCTGCAGCTTGCCATGTTCCAACAGAAGAGACCACCTTTCAGGATTACCCACTTACAGGTGTAAATAAGAACACAAAGGCACTAGACTGCTGATTAAGGGCTACGTCTTGCTAAGTCTTATGATCATACAGGTTTCATCTCTTCAAGGCCAGTAATATGGACATGAATACATCCCAGTACACAACACTTGTATTTGCTATGTTGCCTGGTAGCCATATTTTCGTCAGACTCCAAGAGTATGTCAAATTGACTGCTTTTTCTGCTCTTTGCAACTGCTGTTCCTAAACCACTTTACATGACATTATGAGCCAGGAATGGATACCTGGTGAAACCAGGGACCAAATCTCCAAGCTGTTCAATTTTCTTAAAGCTGGAAGTCAGCTTCTTAGATGAAGAAAATGGATAATGTAAGGGTATTTGGAAAGCGCGTGTCTGGTCCGTGATGTGTCTGGTCAGGGCCTTTTTCAGTGCAAAGAGAAGTAATGAGAAAAGGACGTCATGAGCAAGAACACACAGACAGAAACCTGATGAAAAAATCATAAGGGAGGTAGTGATGAGAGCAAACCCGGACAGCCACACTAATTGGTAAGTAGATGTGAAGTGTGAGAATTTTCATTTTTCTGTATGACCATATGACTTAGCATCTCTTCAAATCCGGATCATAAGAAAATGGAGAGAGACAACATCCTGAGACATAAAACCTGACCCATTAGCATTAGCAAAGACAATAATGAGAAATAAACCCGGTCAGTTGCATTTACTGATGGGCTATCAAGAAACTGCAGGCAAACTGGGGCTTTGCTACTGATGAAGGCTAAACCTGAGGAAGGGGGATCTGAGGGACCACACAAATGGATGAGGCGTAGGAGAAGCAGGTAGGAACAAATCAGAGGGTAGACAGAAAGGTGTCCAAGTGAGTGAACTGTAATATCAGGTTAATTCATATACTTGTCTGGCTGAACCCTGGGACTGATCAGCACAGTCTGTTATATCTTTTTATATCTTTACATTAACTCTTTTCTTTCTTCTCACTGATTATTTTCTTAACTATCTCTCTGTGTAGTCTTACTCTCTATTCTATAGGAATTTGTGGACTAAGTGACCACAAGACTTGTGTGTGTGAGTGAAATTTGGTACCAGCTACTGGAGTCAGACCAGAGTCAGAGGCACCCAGGGGTTGTAGGCACACCTGGCCTGGTGTCTGCTACTGGAACAAGTGTGAACCTTTATTCTCCAGCCACTGGGGTGAGAATGCTACACGTTGCCCAAAAATCAGCTATCAGAGGACTGGCCTGAATGGGCAGGCGGGTTGGAGTAGGTGATCTCCAGAGGTCCCTTCCAACTAACTACTCTGTGATTCTGATTGTGTGAGTGAGGGGTTCAGTGCTGGCAGCTGCTGTGGCACTGCAGGCACGTGCACCTGGCACTGGCTGCTGGGAAAGGTCACATTGTCTTTATCTTCCCCAGACGTGTACATGTCCATTCACTGACAAACTTCAAGTCAAATAGCCAATCATCTGGGGGGCCACAGGTTTGGATCAGGGTATCAGGCTGATTAAGCTCGAAGAAACAAACCTTGGAACCAACACTCAAAATTACTCTTTTCTAAAAAAAGGTTATTAGAGAGGTTGATGCAAATATACATGCAGGTTAAGGTCTGAAACTAGCTTTTGAAGTAAGCTCACTGTTACATGCTTAATTTGTACAGCATCCTGTTCTCTATAGCTAAGGATATTTATTAAATAATTTTAAAACATACAATAATAACTTTTTAATTTAAAGAACTCCACAAGTGATTGTTTTACCTTTCAAAAATGTACAACATGTACTTCTTGGGGGGGAGTTGGTTTTGCTTTTTGAAATAGATAAGGACATGCACATATGCTGAACCTTGATATTTTTCAAGTATTTACAGAATCTTACAGTTAGATTGTTCTTTGTTTATGTGGCAGGGATATGGTAGCAGGGATGTGTGTAGGGCTGTGAGGATGACTTTATGAGGAGACACCAGAAGCTGCCCCCATGTCAGAGCTGGCTGACTCCAGGTACAACCTGTGGCTGGCCAAAGGTGTGTTAATCAGTAGAGCTGGCAGTTGGTGATAACATATTTAACAGGGTGAAAACCACTGCAACAGCAGCTATGAGAGAGAGCAGTGAACATACATGAGAGAAACAGCTCTGCCGACACCAAGGTCAGTGCAGAAGGAGGGGGATGTGGTGTAGATCCTGGGGGAGACTTTGCTGAGGCAGCTGTGCCCCTGCAGCCCATGGAGATCCATGGCAGAATAGAAATCCACCTGCCTTCCATGGAGGATTCTGTGGCAGAGCAGGCGTGTATGACTTGAAGGAAACTGCAGCTTATAGAGAACTCAAGCTGGAGCATGATCTCCACAGGAAGTGCATCCCATGGAGAGAAGGCCATGTAGGAATAGGTTTTCTGGCAGGATCTGTGGTCCCATAAGAGACTCACACTAGAGCACTCCATTCTTGAATGACCTATGTTGGAGCAGTTCTTGAGGAATTGGAGCCTGTGAAAAGGACATACTGGAGAACACCTGTTTCCCACAGGTGGAACCCCACAATGGAGCAGAGGAANCCAGGTACAACCTGTGGCTGGCCAAAGGTGTGTTAATCAGTAGAGCTGGCAGTTGGTGATAACATATTTAACAGGGTGAAAACCACTGCAACAGCAGCTATGAGAGAGAGCAGTGAACATACATGAGAGAAACAGCTCTGCCGACACCAAGGTCAGTGCAGAAGGAGGGGGATGTGGTGTAGATCCTGGGGGAGACTTTGCTGAGGCAGCTGTGCCCCTGCAGCCCATGGAGATCCATGGCAGAATAGAAATCCACCTGCCTTCCATGGAGGATTCTGTGGCAGAGCAGGCGTGTATGACTTGAAGGAAACTGCAGCTTATAGAGAACTCAAGCTGGAGCATGATCTCCACAGGAAGTGCATCCCATGGAGAGAAGGCCATGTAGGAATAGGTTTTCTGGCAGGATCTGTGGTCCCATAAGAGACTCACACTAGAGCACTCCATTCTTGAATGACCTATGTTGGAGCAGTTCTTGAGGAATTGGAGCCTGTGAAAAGGACATACTGGAGAACACCTGTTTCCCACAGGTGGAACCCCACAATGGAGCAGAGGAAGAGAAGTAGAGATGAAGTCCTATAAGCTGACTATAACCCCCATTCTGCACACTCCTGCACCACTTGGGGTGGAGAAGTTAGAAAGAATGAGTGAAACAAAGGCATTTTTAGATTGCTCTTACTTCTCATTATTCTACCCTGATTCATTTGAAGAAAATTAATTATCCCAAGTCTAGTCTGTTTCCTTTATGACAGTAATTGGTGAATTTGCTCTCTATCTTATCTTGACCCACAAACTTTTCATTGCATTTTCTTCCTCTGTCTTGTTGAGGAGGGGGAGTGATAGNCTGGAGCATGATCTCCACAGGAAGTGCATCCCATGGAGAGAAGGCCATGTAGGAATAGGTTTTCTGGCAGGATCTGTGGTCCCATAAGAGACTCACACTAGAGCACTCCATTCTTGAATGACCTATGTTGGAGCAGTTCTTGAGGAATTGGAGCCTGTGAAAAGGACATACTGGAGAACACCTGTTTCCCACAGGTGGAACCCCACAATGGAGCAGAGGAAGAGAAGTAGAGATGAAGTCCTATAAGCTGACTATAACCCCCATTCTGCACACTCCTGCACCACTTGGGGTGGAGAAGTTAGAAAGAATGAGTGAAACAAAGGCATTTTTAGATTGCTCTTACTTCTCATTATTCTACCCTGATTCATTTGAAGAAAATTAATTATCCCAAGTCTAGTCTGTTTCCTTTATGACAGTAATTGGTGAATTTGCTCTCTATCTTATCTTGACCCACAAACTTTTCATTGCATTTTCTTCCTCTGTCTTGTTGAGGAGGGGGAGTGATAGAGTTGTGGGCACTCAGCAGATAGCCAGGATCAACCTACCCAACTGCTATTGCTGAGGCTGGAAGGGACCTCTGGAAATCCTCAGTCCACCACTCTGGTCATTGAGATTGCATTACTCTCTGTATGTGTCAGGTTCTGTGTATCTGCAAGAATGAAGACTCCCCAGCTTCTCTGGACCATGTGTTCTAGTACTCGCCCATTGAGGAAAGAAAAAAGTGTTTTCTTCTGTTTAGCTACAGTATCCTGTACTTCAATTTATGTTCATTACCTGTGAGAAGTGGGTCCCTCGTCGTTCCCTCCTATAAAATATTTATACACACAGACCAGTGCCTGAGCCTTGTCTACTCTGAGTACTTCCAGCTCTCTCATCCTCACATCATGCTTCAAGCCCTTAAAAACCACATAGATTTGTCTTGTCAGGGCTGAATGGAGAGGGCAGGATCACCTGCCTTAACCTGCTGTCAATACTTTTCCTAATGGAGCTCAGGAGGCTATTTGCCTCCCCGGCCATATCGTGCATTCCTATCTCACGGTCAGTTTGCTATTGACCATGACCTCAGGTTCTTCTCTGCATGGTGTCCCTTTTCTGTAGGAAAAAAGAAGACGACAACTCTGTGTAGACTGAAAAGCAATAGAATTCAGTCATTTTGATGATACAAAAATTATGCTCAGAGATTCACTATATAAACTGTAAATTAAAGATGAATATATTCATGTTGTCTTAGATTAAGCTTCCCATGCTCCATATTTTGTGTCCTTATTTCTCCCTTACTAGGTTCATATTTAAGCTGTATTTGCCAAGTACCTACCAATATCTGTCAGCAAGTTGTCTCAGCTTAGAAAGACAAAAAAGACCCTTATAATATTATTTCTACAGTAGGTAGAGGAAGTAGTGACAATAAAATTTCTATAATTGAACATGGCTAAATCCATGACTTGCAGCCTCTTTCCCTTGCAGAGCAGAACAAGAAGCCACTCATCATTACCACCCATAAGGAACACAAATTACCTTATGGCAAGAAATGTAAAGGAAAAAAAAGAAAAAAAAATAGTACCAGAAAAATAACTTTATTTGTGAATGAATGATTTAAACTTGACAGAGGTCAAACCGTTTGTTACCAGCCAGAAGAAATTTAACAGCCCCACTCTCTTCTTTGTGACTTAATGTAAACTGACAGATACAGATGTGTCTGGAGTATGAGTCTTATGCCATTTACACCAGGATATTCAGCAGCTGCTCTGCTTTAACCAAGGATTATACGGTGTGACAATCTGAACAGAGCCGAGATGCTGCTCTTTCTCAGGAAAGCAAAGAGGAGCAAAAGTGATTTTCTTTCTGTTACTTCAGGGAAAAAGGAGACACCTGTCAAGGAACGTGAATAGGCTTAGAGGGCTACAGAAACTGAAGAGATTGCTGCTTTTGGACAGACATCTGCTTTTTAAGGGAGCATCACTTACTGAGAATGCGATGTGGCTGAACGAGTTTAGAGAGAAGAGTTAATGCATGCTAAAACTGCCTAGATCAGGCTTTAGTTCATATAATGTTCTGCTACTTTCCCTTCAGCCAGCCAGAAACCTGAAAAAATAAAACATCGAATGTATTTTACATCCTGTCTTGGGAACATCATACAAGGGATTACTGCAGTAGAATAGAAGCAGAGGCCAAATTTCAGAGTAAGGATATTCCTCTTTTGCTCATTGTACTTGTTGAAAGTATGTGAGAGACATACAAGTACTCTGTTACTATCTTTTGTATCACTTTCTCATCACAAACCCCATCCCACAGCATCTCTCTTTCAGGATCTTAATGGCCATAAGAACATTCCTTTAGCTGATAAGCTTCAATTTCTGGTCTAAATATGTTAAGCCCAGACCACCTGATTCAAAAATGAAAATATCATTCCTGTCTCTGTATTTGCTTCCAAAAAGTTTTATCTGCCTCCTCATCATACACAAACTGAAGTTATGCAAAATCTGAACCTCAGTCTTGGTCTGCAAAGCATCTGAGGCACTTCAGCTGTTCCATGATTTCACACTTTATTTACATTATCAGTAATAACTTAACAATTTAGTGATGTAAATAGACAATAAATTATTTCTTGTCCGGTAAAAGGAGCATATGCCTGCGTAGCTGTGATATATCTAGGTGTTACTGTTGCAGTGGTGCCCAGTGTAAGGTCAATTTTCCTTTTTGTGAATATGACAAGAACAGACATAACAGTATGAAAAACATTTTAATGTGGCAGGTCTTTTGTCTTTTCTTGCAGCATGAAATGACAAATCTGTTTATTACATACCGTTGAAAATCCTTATTTTATTGATAAGCATAATTTAAAGCAAGGTATGCTAAATTACAGACCTGAATCTGTAAACTGAATACAAATTATTTACACCTAATGGAATGAACTCAAAATGGAACCTAGATATTTTAAAAGTCTGTCTGCAAAGTGACCCTTTATACCCATGACCAAATAACACAGGCAGAGAGAAACACATTAAAAAACATTAAAGGAGTAATATGGGGGGGGCGAATCCTGAACCTCATGACTACCTACTGCATAAGGGTGTAGGCCTGAAAGGATTGGGCCAATACTGAAAGAGAAAAGTAATACTGAATTAGAGAAAAAGAAAATCACTATTATATATGAATTTGCTTTTTCTAGAGGATGACTGCTTTTGGAAACATGAAAGAGCCATTACTCCATTGAGAGCTTTCAGATCTCTCACACTATTTCTGATTTAAGTCTCACAGTTATTTAAATTGTTTTTTTATTTTCTGACATGTAGCTGTAAGTGGATGGACAGTTGATTCAGGATTGATCTTGTTTCCTCAAATTTTTCTTCATTGTATTCACTTTTGCTTAATAGCATAAAATTCTGTAAAATTACTGGTAAATGATGTGTGCACATCATTCTCTGATGTCTCTTTCTGACACTGTTCCAAGGATTCTAAAAGATCTTTTTTCTTTACATTGCACACTTTAAAGTATATTTGGACTTTGGGGATCTTATACAAATTGCATCACTCCAACTGGAAGATTTAGTTTTTCTTCTCTGCCTCTGAAGTTCTCCTAAAACTCTTTTACTGAGTACTCTGTATAATGATTTCTTCACCCATCTTATTTTGCTTCATTCCTCTCTTACTCCTTATTAAACACATCAAACCAAACCTTTAATCTTGAGGCCAAAAGGTTATTCTTTATACTGCATTTTTCAATTTCATTTGACCTAACTTGACGTTACTTTGTAAGACCCTTCAAATGTTTCACCTACTCATATCTCAACATCTCTCTTCAAATGACTTCCTCACAGTGCTGTAAGGCACTTCACCTGCTCATTCTAATTACTTTCCTTAAAACACTCTTCTGTTTCTTTTATCTCTTTTGACAAAGGGCCTAAAGAAAATCAACCTGAATATCCGCTTTGCTTACACAGCTGTAGCACATTTAGCACCACAATATCTGAGCACCTTCTAACAACTACTGCTCATTAAACAGAAGATTCATCTGTGGGATGCTGATTAGAAAACGAAAGGACAAAACTTAGAATTCACCTTTTTTTTCCCCATGTCCCAGACCTTTGGCCATTCAACATTTAGACACGGCAGTCTTGATCTACTGTTCTTTTTGCAGCTTACCAGCATCAGAACAAGTTAATTTTAGTTATAAGTCCCTGACTCAGGATTCTCAGTATTTGTCTTCTAAGAATATTTTAGAGAAGAATTGGGTATCAGATTGTAAAAACGTTGTTTAAAACATCCTTAGTTGTTACTGTATACTAAATTATGTACACAAAGCATAACCAAAGTATTTAACAGGACTTCAAAAAATAAAATTTTAAGCTGTGTCACAAATTTTTGCCATGTCTACTGTACACAGGAGTGAAAGAGCAACTTTTACTGCATTTTAAATGCTACACCTAATGCAAGGAGATGGGACATACGGTGTTTTCTGTCTCACAAAGAGATGATGCGGGAATATAACCGCATGTGTTATTGAAAGCCTAAAAATATTCACAAACCTTTTCATTCAAGAAAGTGCTTTTAAAAACTCCTCCTCTCCTCCAAGCCCCTCAGATCTCCTAGATTTAGGACTTTGGTGACTAGAATTCATTTGAACACCTAAACTTTATAATTCTGTGTTTGCTTTTTTTTAAGATTGTTCATTAATATGCTGATGAGAATGATCATATTCTTGCAGAACAATTTGTTTTCTGGTTTGGTTTTTAGTACAGAGAGTAGCTTCTGTGGCTTTAGCTTTAAAACACTTTTTTGCAGGAAGTGTGGGGGGAGCTATTGCAGGCAAAACAGAAGCTTTGGACAGGTTTTATCAGGGAGACTCTCTTGTTGAGTCAAGAGTTTCAGAAAGGGCCACACGACTTAAAAACACCCTTTCAGAGAGGAGCCCAGGTGTGACTGGATCCAATCCTAATCCCAAACATGGTCAATAGTTTATGTCTAAAGTTTTATACAGGTGTAATGGAGCCTTTATACAACTTTGTCCGGGATCAAGGATTGCACACCAAATATATTTATATTAATAAAATTAATCAATTATTTAAATTTATGATAATGATAACAATTAGACTAAAAGACTTTAATCAGCAGTATTTACTACACAGTATATGTAGCTATAACTATTAGTATAGTGCACTTTTTACTGAAAAATATTGAAGCAATAATATTAAAGCTAGCAAAATTATTACTGTGTAGAATTTGATACTACTCACCTATACAAATGACCACTGATACATCTCTTTTGATCAGCCTCAAGGAGTAACCTTTAGAGACATTCCCACTCAAGGGAGGAAACTCCACAAACATTCCAAGAAGGAGTGTGTTAGAAGGCCCTGCCATTGAAAAGTGGGCCTGGGCTTTTATGGAATAAAATAATTGACTGTCAATTATATGTTTCTAGGTTGGGTGTGTCAGCTCAGTAGCTTTGGGTAAGTTATCAGTACCATCACTTGTTGGTTCCCTTAT
>VYXC01003307.1:16691-37602 GCA_013397175.1 Platysteira castanea
CTCTCTTGTTGAGTCAAGAGTTTCAGAAAGGGCCACACGACTTAAAAACACCCTTTCAGAGAGGAGCCCAGGTGTGACTGGATCCAATCCTAATCCCAAACATGGTCAATAGTTTATGTCTAAAGTTTTATACAGGTGTAATGGAGCCTTTATACAACTTTGTCCGGGATCAAGGATTGCACACCAAATATATTTATATTAATAAAATTAATCAATTATTTAAATTTATGATAATGATAACAATTAGACTAAAAGACTTTAATCAGCAGTATTTACTACACAGTATATGTAGCTATAACTATTAGTATAGTGCACTTTTTACTGAAAAATATTGAAGCAATAATATTAAAGCTAGCAAAATTATTACTGTGTAGAATTTGATACTACTCACCTATACAAATGACCACTGATACATCTCTTTTGATCAGCCTCAAGGAGTAACCTTTAGAGACATTCCCACTCAAGGGAGGAAACTCCACAAACATTCCAAGAAGGAGTGTGTTAGAAGTCCCTGCCATTGAAAAGTGGGCCTGGGCTTTTATGGAATAAAATAATTGACTGTCAATTATATGTTTCTAGGTTGGGTGTGTCAGCTCAGTAGCTTTGGGTAAGTTATCAGTACCATCACTTGTTGGTTCCCTTATCAGATCTGCACACCTCACAAGTGTTTGTTTCCAAAATACTGTTCTTTCTTAGAATGTTTAACTTTGGGATTGATGAGTCAGTCTGGTTTCAGCATTCCTTAAGACCAAAAGCAGTGTGACCCCTTCTCCATTCTTCATTGGTAACTTTTGTAAATAGGATAAACCTCAGGCTGGTTCAGATCCACCCCAGGAAAAGCCCTGCTACAGGCCGAGTATTGTTCCACAGAATAAGCAGTGTGCTCTCAAATACAAAGCCTGGCATGGAAAGTGTGCAGCTGGTAAAGAAGAGAGGAAGCAGCAAGCACTGGACTCTAATGATTCAAATTCAAAGATGCTATGGCAACTTACTGTTATCCTACTAATGACTGGCTTTAATGGCCTTGAGGGAGATACTGATTTTCATGCTTTCCTTTTTACTGAAAAGTATCAAAAAAAAGAGGCTGACAATATGAGACAGAAAGAAAGTATAACAAGGTAGAAAATATAGAAACTGCACAGCAAGTATAAAAAAACAATAAAAAAGGGACTACAATAAATGAGGCATCGAAAAGTCGATTCCAAGCACACACCTAAAAATATGTCAGTGCTTCAGAGCTGTCAGGTTTCTGCTTTGCAAGTTGCTCTGTTATTCATTAAGCATAAGGGTGGAATAGGGAAGAGATGAGGGGGCTTTATACTACACTAAACTTGGGAAGGTTTCTTAACAAAAGATGGTTGCTTGACTAGCTGCACAGACAAGACACAAAGGTATCACATCCTCAAGTTTTATGGATAAAAATTCAGGCAACTTGAAGACTTTATCATCATTTATATCACTCAGCTTTATTCAGATCTAGAAGAGAAACTGAATTTAAGTAATTAACATTGTATGGAGAACTAAAAAAAAGTCTATACAAAAGACAAAACCTGGATTTTGTGGACTAAGTAAGTTATATTTTAAGCTCATAAAATGTACCTAACATTGTATTAAATAGTCATCAGTGTGGGTATCAGAAGGCAAGGGTGATGCCATAGAAATGATACCATGAAACATGATTTAGCCACGAGATACCAATCTCTTTACAACCATCTTCATGTATTGCAGAAACAGATTATTTCTTCTTTATTTTTCAAAAATTCTTTTAATTAAAGCACTCTTGGTTTTTGTGGTATTTTTTCTCAAACATAGTCTTAAAAATGGTCATCTTTTGAATTTTGTTCAAAGTTTGTCTGAAAGGTAGCCAGCTGAAGACTGATTTTAAATCTATTTTACAGTCCTAGCTCCTAACTAAATTGCAAGTTGTTTTACTTCCTTTTTCTTTCAAGAAAAATTTATCAGATCTCATGTCTTAGTTCCTCATATGCAATGTATTTATAGTATAAGTGAAAATAATTAAGATATTAATCAATACATGTGATTTATTCAAAGTTTTATTGTTTTATTGGCTGATATGATTGTTGATTTCTTTTCTGACACACAAAGTAACATGAAAAGGATAAAATTGGTGCAACTTTTCTCCTTCGCAATTAAGAATCCTAATAATTTGTTTAAATTATGCTAAAAATAGCTAGAGGTTAATAATGGGGTGAATTCTTAATTGCAATTCTTTCTTGCCTCTTGACATAGACAATATTCATTCTTAAACTTTAATTTGTTACATCAAATTAAATTCTTTGTCTTGAATTCAGAACTATCTTTATATTTGCTTAATGTCACTTTTTCTAGCCAGAGATATTTGGCTTACCTTAAGAAAAACTATTATATAATTCACCCTGTGCTCCTTTAGTAATTATTTAGGTGCCTGTCAACGTGAGCACTCTGTAATCAACTTGCAAGTAGGTAAAATAAACCATGAGTCAGAGTCTCTTCTTGCTTACCATAATGCAAATTTGGTATGTATTTGTTGAAATCAGTGAAATTACATTTTTGTAAAAACAAACCACCTGTAAGAGGAGAATTAGTCTGACATTATTCTAGTATTATCAAAGTAATTCTTACACACAGAATTATTTTAGAAGTAGAGCTCTTCCATGGTTTCAGTGGTATGACTTTTCTCTTCACAGGAATGTCCTAAACATATCTATTCAAGACAAAATCTATGCCTTAGTCATTATATGTCTGTGATAGAAATGTGTTCTCACCTGAAACTTTCAATAGTACATTAATAGGCTTGCCAACAATAGCCTCACTGCAATCTATCAAGAATAGAAGAAAAAAATACTGCACAACCTTTCAGGAGAACTTTGTCATTACAGAAGTCTCAAAACATTCTGTCAATAAGCATCTGAAAATGTTTTCTGTTATTCAGAAACGTCGCAAAAAATTAAACCAGTATTTTTGTGGCCCTAATTTCAGAGAAAAAAATTAACTGCAGCTATTTTTATATGTGTTTTCACAGTTCCATTAGGGATATTAAGCAATTGGAACTGTTTCATGTTTTAACTAAGAAACTGTTTATGCCAATGCTATTTTACAGGTTGGATTAGAGAAGAAAAGAGTTTAAAAAACAGTATATTACACTGCCGTGCTTTGAAGCAGTTGAACTTGATTAATTTTCTCAGCATTAATAATGAAAATAGATGCCTATAAGATCCCAGTAACCTAAACAAGAGTGGCATAAAAGGATTTTGTCCATCTACAGATATGTGCCAGACCTAGGGCCACTAGGGAAAAAGGTTCAATTCAGTTTTTATGCTTGATCTAGATTTGATGGCAATTCATTAATATTCCATAGTACATATCTCTTAGCATGTATGACAAAGTTGTGGAGATGCTTGTTTGCTCATGGTTTACTGTGTAGTTACTGTGATGCATTTATTTTATTAAAAAGAAGGTAGCTGGGAAGCACAAGTTTGACTTGCCCTGGGTGAACACAAAGGAATATCTGGCATTTGGGGATGGAGAGAAATCCCTTTCCTCTAACTAACTAATCAGAAACAGAAACAACAGCTCTAGAAAAGCCAGCATTCAGATGTGNACATTTCTGAAGCCAGCATCAGATATTAGATTAAAAAAAGTTTCCTAGGAACACAGAATGGACGGGGTAGTTATCAACCAGGAAACCACCAAAAGATGCCAAACTGCATCTCACAAACAGAGGGGAGGACAAGCCTGGCAAGGGCAGAGCAGACAAGTAACATGCGACTTCTTTTTAAGCCCCCTGCTCAGATTGTTTGATGGCAGCACATAAGGGTTTGCTATATTTCTAAATCATTCTATTTTTATTTAGTATTAAATCATTCAGATAAAGCAGAGATTTAGCAACAGAAGCTTTTTCCCTGATGTATTTGCTTCAAAAAGGGAAAGAAAAAATAAGAAAGGAAGGTCAGCTCCAACTTGACCATCACAGGGGTCTCATCACAGTATACAAGAGGTTTATAAAGAAATAAATCTTATACAGTATAAAATTTAACAATTGGTTTAAGCACAGGAGAGATCTCTTCACATCTCTGCATCACTACAGACTACTTTTATATCTAAGAAAAATCACATATCTTCTTTGTGCTTTGCGTCTACATAACGTGAAGTAGTAGTTTGTGGATATTCCAGCAGTGGTGTCCAAGTTCAAACCGTAACAAGGGCAGGGAAAGAGAGATGTAATTGAAGATGAAGAGATTGGGTGGGGCTCTAGAAGGCCAACAAGGAAATGTACTGACTAAGAGGCCATAGTCCTTTAGAAGTTATCTTGTCTGTCTAGTGATGATTAAGTTTTGGGCAAATAGCTTCAGGGTCAAAACTTATAAAAGTGCAACTTTGCATAGGAAACAGGTTGAATTTACAAATGACTGGGAGAAGCTATTTTAATCAGAAATGGTGTGAACAACACAAATATGACTATTCTCCTGAGTGCTATCACATCCCACTTGTTAGTACAGACTCTGCCAAAATAAGATGTGTTATAATAGAGAGAAAAATAATAAGTCCACATTAAGTTTTCTTAAAGAAATAAAGTTCCTGACTGTCCCCTGAGAACTTCTTTGATCCAATCACTTAGCTGACAATATTTCCCTCAGTGTCCATTGTCCAAATATTATTATTATTCACTATTTATATTATTTCAGAACCAGAATTCCCAGCCATAGACAAGTACCTCGTAAAACTAAGCATTGCACATGCATTACCAAAAAGATGGTCTCCTCTCTAAAGAGCTTCCATTCTAAACATCAAACCAGAAACAAGGGATCTGCCTATACAGTTTGCAGAAAATTTTAGTTCTCTCTCAGAAGATTCTGCTTAGAAGCTGCAGGCAAGGTGAAAGCAAGTCATGGACAGTAGAAAAAAAAAGAAAGAAAAAGAAGAAGACAGAATGAATATCCTCTGGGAATTGTTCACATTCTTCCAGCTCTGCCATTTTGGGAGTCACTTATAAAGATAATTTTAATGTGCATAATTAGCATAGAAGGTGCATATTGCAGGTGTTGGAGAACCTTTCATGTGCTTGCAATGTAATTTTTATTATGGATATGAAAAATGTTATTAAAGAAACCTGTCAGGTATGATAAAATTTAAAACTAGTTTAAAAAAGACACAGAGACTCATTCACATCAACACTGAACAAAGAACCTGTATTTCATAAGCACTGAACCATGGGGAGCTCAGCCCCACAGAGAGATGTGTAACAGAGAGACTGATGGAATCTGCAGCCAGCAGGTCTAACTGGTTCCTCAAGAAAATACTAACGAGCCTCTAGTAAGGCTGTGGGAAATGCCAGGAGTAAGGACGGAAATATATATGTGGTCTTCTCCTTTAGGTATTTATGTCTCTGTCTGCTATTTATATTTTGGCAAAAGAATATATGTGTCACTACATGTCATCATTTTACATAAGCTCCAAAAGGAAAATCATATAGATAGGCAGCCCTTCTGAACAATTATATTAAACACCTAGATTTTGAGTGGATTGAGCTAATCATTCAACCTCCCTCTCAGACTTTCAGTGGGGAGAAATGGGATGAGTGAAAGGCGATTATAAGGGCACAGCCTATCTTATGTTCTGTTAAGAAAATGTATCTCAAAGAAAATGTATCTCAAAACAATAAGAGACTGCACAGCAATTCTTTTAGGAAACTGTCCTTCATTAGGAGTAAACTTTCATTTACTAACAAAGACTCCCTGATGTCTGAGGTTAGGAGCCTTCTGAAGCCAAAAAAGATATGACAGGATGTGTAAACTAGAAAGCATATAATCACCAGCATTCTGCTCAAGAAACCTGAAGTATTAAATTCTGCCTTCTGTAAACCAAGTATTAATCACCTGTATCAAATACTCTCATTACTGTTCAGCACCACTCTTTTAAAGGAACTCATAAACCCATATACTTTAGTGTATCAATTTGTCTACCAATCCTCCAAGTACAGTGCACTATCCCTCACACCAAGAAACAAAGAAAAAAAAATTCCACTACTTGACATAAACTGATGACAGAGTCACTTGGAGATTTTGATACAGTTCCATACTGCGACAGTGATATCATCTGCTGCTTAGATTTCTCTTCCATGGATCTCTGGCACAAAATACAATCTAGTCTTTCTTTCTGTAAAGCTCAGAGAATAACTGAACATTAAGTTAAAAAGTAAAATCCAAACTTGATGTTCCCAGATGGGCGTTTCAAACATACAGATTTGGATGAAATATTGCTTATCTTGGCTATTGCCAAATCTTTCAATAATTAAATTTTCCATTTGAAAAACAGGGAAAATAGTAACTACCTTTCTTTGCAAAGAGAGTTGAAATTAAAATTGAGAAGATAATAAATAAAAACTGCAAAGAACCTCAACACTAGAAAAATAATACATAGGGAGGACAGCATTGATAACTACCAGCCAGAAAAAGGTCTTTCATATTTATTTTTCATTCATATTAAAACAACAATAAAATAATTAAAAATAGTGTTAACAGGTGCAACGTGTTTTAAATAAATCCTACAAATTCTCAAGGTTTTGATTTAGGAAAAGTGAGCACTGGTCCAGAAAATTTAATCTTAGAATTATGTCCATACATCTGTGAAAGAAAACAGGTCCAGGTAATTCATGTAGCATATCAGAAAGACTTAGTAAAAATGAATCTTACATATGTAAAAAATGGCTGTCCAATAAATGGCTCAGAGTATACAAATCTTTTCCCTTAAAATTTGCTTATGGGCTAGGTGTTTACTGAAAGAGGGAGTTAGTCAACTATTCACTTAACTCTAGTTTCTCAGGTGGGCATTGTTGTTTTGGTAATGAGTGTAATGCTATTAGTCAGATATAAATAAGAGGCTATTTTTCTGAAATTTTCCCAGTGGAAAAGTAAATGACAGGTTATTTCATTTGAGGGAGACAGTTCAGAACTATGTTATTTTCTGTAAAATGTTATTATACAGTACAATGAAATGTCAATAAAATTATTTGGAAATATAGAATCCCTGAAGCTACATTTTTCAAACAACCCTTCTGCATTGAACTGAGGCATGTTGCCTAAATCTACCTGTAGATAGTGCAAAGCATCTGATGTGCAAATACTCACAGGTGGAGGATTTTCAGATTCTGATTTCCAGAAGATAGAGAAATAAAATTATATCATACTGTCTAAAGAAACATACTTTAACATATTTATAAAGATATATATTATTTGTCCAACAAATAATTTATTGTGTGTGATCTGAATCTTGTAGTAGGCAACTGTCTCTTTTGTTTTTCGCTCTAGTACCTAAGGTGTAAACAGAGCACTTGCATTACAATTCTGTTTATGAGCAGGTTTTGAACTGAATTATCTTCATTACCTCTCTCTGGAATACAATGCATAGGGAGACTGTAGCCGGCAAACTGGATTCTATTAGTATAAAGGGAAATCAGAAGATACTCTGCCTCTGCTTATGAAAATTCAGAGCATGGAAGCAATCTAGAATCAGTCAGAAGTAAATTCATGAAGACACATTATAGGTGTCAAATCCCCAGCATTAGTCTGCTTTGCACTACAGGTTACCTTAATTTGCATTGTGTTTCTTGGTTATGTAGACATACCAGAGACCACCTCCTTTAGAAGAGGCTTAACCTAGAAATAATTTAGAATGAGAAGAAGCAGCTACTTTTTTTTGTGTGTGTCAATTTCTTTATCTAGAGAAATTAATCTAATTTGGCATGGACAGCATTCAAAGCTGTTACTCAGTAAAGCAGGATTGTTAGCACCCAAAGAAAAAAATTAGAGGAACTGAACAGTATTACTTTACAGACAAACAAATTACAGATTTTTTTACTGGGAGAATTCATGGACATATGTCTGGGTTGTGTAGTAGTCTTCTGAAGGTAATGGGATTGCATGGGTGTTGTAGTACCCCAGCTTGGGGGCAAGCTGGGGGAATGGCTGAAAGAAGGCTCTCCTGTTCTAAGTTGATCCCTTTAAGTTATGTTTAAGCCTACCTTAGAGCTATAAGTTGTTACTTTGTACCTCAGTTATTAGGGTTACCCCTTCCCTTGAATTCTGTTCCTCCCCTTCCNGACGCACTGCTCCCCCAGGCTGCAGCTTGCCACTTACAATGGCACTGCAAGGTCTGCATGCTGCGACAGGCCACCAGGGTGCCTGCAGTAGGACGCGGTGGGCCTTGGGCAATGCCTGCACCAGTGTCACATGGGAACCAAAGTTACATATATTTACTTTAGTTTTCAAAATGTCTAAGTTCTTGAACAGAAATGAGGAGTCAGTATTCTGAATTTGCTGAACTGTTGAAATGTCACAGAGAGACTACATGTCACAAGCACTGCTCAAATAATACTGATGTGGCAAATTTCAAAGACTAAACACAGTGAAGGAAATATTTAATTTCCCAGTCTTTATATGTCCCTGTACTCAGACTCCAACCCAATGGCAGGAGAAAATTCCAGGGCAAAACCAGCTAGACTGTGTGCGATAAAGTGTGGCTAAGCAGATCATGCCTTCCTAGTGATACTACTGATTCTGTGTTTACACAGATCATTTAATGAGAAGCCTCTTTTTGTGACAGTCCGACATTGCTTTAGTCCTAACGGCTCTGGGAATAGAACCAAACAAATTTATTAAGAAATTTATTCTTTTTTTCCATAGAATTGACATAATGGAGTATTCTGGCTGTAACACAAATGGTAAGTAGGAATATAAATTAAGAATTTGGTAAATTTCAAAACTCTCTTAACAAATGCATTACTAAATCTTGGTGTTCTCTCTCCTTTTAACTCTTGTAGAACATAGATCTGAGAAAGCATGAGTATTTTCAATCACTTTTTTTAAGGCAGTACAGGTAAACTCTGTAGTAGGTCTGGAAGTAATGGCTGAATAATTCTATTCCTGTATCAGTTTTACCTTTCAATGTGTTAATCAAGGTAATATGGTTTCCATGCTGTGGTTACTCAATACTCCTGCATTAAACACACAAAAAGACATTGACAATGCAGAGTTTTTGGCCAAACAGTGTTTGGATGGTGTCACGATCCGCTGTGAAAGCGGGGGTCGTGATGGTTCGTTAACCAATCTCACAGTGCAAAAACACACAGTGGGGATCTCAGGTTTAATCAAAAACAATGCATTTTTATTGAGTGCCAACAACTCAGCAGTGCGATAGAGGGAAGTTGAAAGGAAACAAAGGATAGAGAGANATCTCTCACAGATGGGTTCCACCTCTCCGTCTTCCAACATACAGCTTCAAAATGCGCGGTTTCAAGTAAGTAACTGCAATTTAAGTGAAAGGCTACAGTGCTTATAGCACTTCAACATCTCTGCGTAACACATTTTACTTCCTCTTTTTCCCTTTCTTTTCTGGTGTTATTTTTTAATTATGAAATATTTTTGTTTTTAATAGACCACTTACATGTTCTTCATAAAAGGATTATTGTGAGCAGATATGCTGTGAGTCAGTGATACCATGCCTGACCTAAAGTATTGTATCACAGGTCTTTAGTTTCTAATGCATGAGGAAATTTAGTTACCATGGCTATAATTACCATAATTTTACACCTATTAATTTTTTCTGTAGCATTCATTTCCGTAATCTAGAATTTGAAACAAAAACATGATCTTAATTTTGTTGCTGGCAAGAACAGAATTTTTATGAAACTCCTAAATGTCATTTAATCTCCCTTTTTTGCTGAATCTCTCCAAAGACTTTCCTTCCTATTAAAATTCAAACATCTGTGAAATGGCCAGACAGCAAGAAAATAAAAGCAAATGTGAAGCGACCTTCATCCATGCTGAACAAATAATATATTATAAACAGGCTTTCCAGTTGACGTTACAGAGCAAATTAAGAAATACCTAAGGCTATAATTTACTAAAACATGTTTCTTAAATTTCTAACAGTTTCATTTAGCTGACTAATTAAATTGGCTTGTAGGCATTTCAGTAAAGGAGTCTTAAAACTGTACTGTCATTTGGAAAGAAAGTGTATGTGACTTTTCTGTGGAAACACATTAGATACTGTTTGTCTCCTCCACTGAACATTTGATCAGGAACAACTAGTCATACTTTATTGAATAAAATGAGAATGTGAAGCTTTAGTTAAAGTAATTTGAAAAACGCACATGTTAACAGTCATATCAGATGAAACATCAAAACACATTGTTGCCAAGGAAAGTAAGTATTCAAGATTTCAAATTTTCCTTTACAGGTGTATTTTCTAGGACTAGTAAAAAAAGTTAACATGATAAAAGTCAGTGTTCCCACTGAAATCAACCCAGTAGCACCTAACTGCAATAGCTAATACTCAATCAATTTGTATAATCATAGTTTAATTTTTCTTTCAATTAGAAGTTTAAAATATATTAAAGTATCCATTATGTCTGTATGCTATATGGATTCCAAGAATTCTGCAGACAAAAGGCTTTCAATTAAGAAAGTTGGTTTGAACTAAAATTAAAAAAGAACCTTTCCTGTGTGCATTACCTCACACAAAGAAACACAAGAAGTGAAATAATAAACACAAGAAGTGAAATAATTTCTAGAGCAGTGAAATTTATTCTTCTTTACTGCTTTTGAGGATAAATAAAACTGAGCACCTTCATCATTCCACTAAAAACATGACAGTTACTTCGAAACAATTTTGCAAGCATGCAATCTACTGCTGCATCAGAAAAACTGTACCATGAAACATCCTACAGTCTTGTAAAAGTAACAGATTAAATCCTTGATAATAGTCAAAACATTGATATATTCTCTTTATTTCTTTGAAAACAGCTTAGTATATTGCCATACAAAAGAGAAAGCACCTGACAAGTTTTAATAATGGCTTTCTTTCACTATAACTGTGTTTTTGCTTCCAGAGGAAAAAAGAAAAAGACAATGAAAAATAAAATATTAAGAGCTGCAATTATGTGATTCTTTTACAAAACAGTAGTTCTTTATAGGGAATCACTGAAACAGAATTATTGTGTATCCAAGGCAGGTCACAACAAACCAGAATAAGAGCAAATTACATTTTTGTATGAATGATAAAGGTATAGTTTTGGGAGTTTTCTTCATAGCAAAAAAAACCCCTCAACCCAACAACAACAATAACAACAAATTAAAATAGCAAAAATTTCTATTCCTGGATAAGATGATATTGTGGGCTTTGCAGGAAAATACAGCAAACATCATTACTGTATCAACTGAGATAATCAATTGATTCAAGCAAGATTTCTCTGCAGGATAACCATTTAAAATCCATTAACTAGAACTAAGGAAGGTAAAATGAACAACTTTTATTTAGGTATGACCATGACTATGTTAAAATCATTAGGATTACATGATTAGTGTTAAAAATATTGTGCAATTTCTCTTTCCCAACCCAAATTTGCATATAGTATCATGCCACTGTTTCGATAGGCATGACATTTTGCATATTTAGTAATAAAATGTTACAATACTACTTATTCTCCAGTAGCAGCTGCTCAGTTTCAAGCCTGCAAGAGTGCACATGCCATATTTTATTCCTCTTGAGCTGCAGTTGAACATGAGGAGAAAAAACCTGCTATTTGCTGCTATTGCTGCTACCACAGAAGATCAGAAGTAATGAGGTTAGTTCAGCTTAAGGGAATTGTGCAGAAAGCAGCTGCAAGTCATCTTTGCTTCCCTCAACTCCAGACTTTGGGAGCAGACAGTGTAGGTTAGAGTGACTTTGGGGTGTTGGAAATCTCACCGGCTAGATACCTGAGTACAGGGAGAGAACAGAGTATGGCCATTCTGGGACCTGCTGCCTGGGTCAGTGCCTTCTCCCTACTCTGCTGTACTTGCCTAAATCACCTCTATATTCAAATATGAACTTGGTTAGGGGTTGTTAGTCTTTTGATGTGATGTTAGTCTTTTGATATGACTCAAGTGGACTCGGCTCTCCTAAAATGGCTTCCTTAGTGAGGATGAAGGTCTCTCTCATTTTCCAGAGGAAGTTAATCTCTGGCATAGCAACCTTTGAATATTGTATTAGATGTGATTTTCAAAGTATTGGCTTAGACAGGAGGCTCCTATTGGCTTATGGTGTTTGCTGAATCAGATTGCCTAGAAAGGATATTTTGGAACTTCTAATTAGAAAACTGGAAGAACTGAATAAGACTAGACTAGACTAGAAGAGTTACGTTCATCTGGAAGGGACTTTCAAGGATCATCTAATTCAACAACCTGACTACTTCTGGTTGAGCAAAAGTTGAAATGGAGTATTAAAGGCATCATCTAATTGCCTCTTAAACACTGACAGGCATAGGGCATCAACCACATCTCTCAGAAGCCTGCTCCAGTATTTTCAGTTCTCTTGGCAAAAAATGTTTCCTAATTTTCGGATCTAAACCTCCCCTGATGCATCTGTGTATCCTTCTCAGGCATCCTATCACAGGATGTCAGGGAGGAGTGATCAGCACCTCCCTCTCCACTTCCCCTCCTCAGTAAGATGCAGAGAGCAAAGAGGTCACCTCCTCAGTCTCCACAAACCCAGCTGAAGCTGTCATGGGAAGATGCATCCTCTGGGATTGCCCAATAATTCAATCTGCATGCAAGTTCATAATCACCATATCTTATGTGATATCTTGTGTTTCACTTAAGAAATACTCCATTTCTCATCTGGAAGGGGTTTTTGGATGGTTGAGGTGATGTCTTGATGTGGTTACTTGAAAACAGAGGCTAGACAAGATTAGGAGAATAAAAGCAGATATTTACAGAAGGGCTTTCAAATGTACACCTTGGGCAGTCAAGAGGCTACACCCAAGATGGACACTGGGTCATGGGTTTTTCACACTTTTATAAATTTGGTTCATTTGTATATCAGGGTTAATTCTTCAATTACAATTTCAGGCATGAAGTAATTGCTTCAAGTTTGTACTGCTTACTGCTAAGCAGTACAGGATCTGAAAAATTTAGAAGGTAAAACCTAAGGCATCAGAGGGAGTTTTGAGGGGGTGTGTGGGGTAGTTGGCTTTTGTTTGGGTTTTTTGGAGCTTGATTTTACTAGAAAACACAGACTCATTATGTCATTTGCACCAATTCTATGATCACTTAGCTAATAAAAAATCATACTTCACCAAAATCTTAGCACTGGAATGCCTACACTTCAAAGTCTAGTGCCTTCAGGATTTTGAGACATCTGCTTGGAGCCAGGAAGTTTGACAGTATTTCAACCTCACTCCAAGAGACATCTACAGTGGTGGGGTCCGTTAGTGTTGAAGTGTGGGCAAATGTCCATTACCACATTAGCTTATATATTTACTTCATTTTCACTAGGGTGATCTGCTTAGGACTTGGCAGGTTTCTAACATCTTTGGTTTGAAGTAAATTCCCTAGNGAACTTCGAGAAAATTTTACTCATATCTGGTTCTGTACAATATTCTTATTTCTGGTGTATTTATTGAAACTATAGATCTACAGACTGTAATGATACTAAGAGATTACACGTCATAAGATGCCAAAAAGTACAAGTTAAAATACAGTGAGAGCTATCACATAAAACAATCATCTTCATTGTGAAAGCCACAAGTAATGGGAAAGAAAGGAAATGTTCTGAGTAAAAATTCACCACACTTTCCTTTTCTTCCTCTTTCTCAAGGTTATTTATTATAGACATAATACTAGGGCACAAATCTTTGATCTGATCCAGTAGAGTTCTTCTTGCACATTGTATTAAACTTATGTAGTTTGAAGACAGATGCATCAGAAGCGAGAATATCTATATTTTAATGTACAGCATCTTTATGATCCCTGATTACTAATTACACTTTATTTAGCTCATCGTACTGATCATCCCTTTGCTGTCCTAACTTAAATGTCACACAGTTTTTGTCCAGAGGTTCTTTGCTGATTTTATTACTGTAATTCCTTATATTTTATAGTCATTAATGCCAAAATTTGCCTTCATTCCATCTAGAAGTAGCTTAGTTAAGCCATAGATCTGAATTAAATAAAAAAATCTTGAAAGCAAAACAAAATGAAACAAAACATAAAAAAAAAAAAAGAAAAAACAAACCAGAAAAAAACAATAGCACCATGATTTTTTTTATCCCAGTGTGTGAACAGCGCCTGAGAAATAGTGTTTTCTGGTGAGAGTAACCCACAGTAATATTTTGTGTGAGCAGTGAAACAAACATATATAAGTTCCTGCCATTTGGCCAGTGTCAAACCATAACAGGTACAATCCGCTACAATATCCATGTTACTACTCATGTTTTTTTTAATTTTTTGTCTTTTTCTTATGTCAGTATTTCAAACAAAAAGTGAGAAGCTTTTATATGTCTTTTAGTTTTGAAACTTATTTAAGCAACTAATTGCGTAAAACATTTTTTTAAATTATTGATAGTCCGATATGTTGCTTTATACATAGTCTGCCCTTTATAAGTAATTTTTCTAGGACAATGTCTTTAAAATATATTCTAAAAAAGAGAAAGATCAAGACTTTAAGGGCAGGATTTCTACAAGAGGTGTCTAAAATTTTCAAAAAGAATAGTAATATATAGAAGAATTAAATATGGTAAGGTATTAATGTCTTGATCTAGTTCAGTCATTTTTTGGGGGAGGTTGCAAAAAATAAGCAAATCACTTTTCTGTCACTGCAACTAGTTACAGAGGAAAGAAAGCTAAAATATAAAAGCATGTAGTAAATAAATCCACTGACTTCAACAGTTCCCATCACTATCATCTCTTGAAATATGAATGTTATTATTGCTTTTCAGTAGAGTTGCTTCTGCTGTGCCCTGCCAAGCTGTTGGCCTCCTCAGCTGTTGACTCTGGACAAAGGAAACAACTTTGAAATCACCTCTTCTAAGATGCCCCAGTTAAGAGAAAAAGAAGTTAGTACTGCTAGAAACCACACTCTATCCTGTCTTGATAACAATATTCATCAAGAACTGATAGAAGGAGGGAACCAACACAAGGCTTCTGACACAAAGCAGATGAATCCCAGGGATTAGTCTGCCATATAGACCATGATCACAACACTTCATATAAAGCACAGAAAGGTTTCCAAAAGTTCATTATCTCAGAATTCTTGCAAACACATAGAACAACTGATGTATAAAAATCTATAGGGAAAGGAAGTAGAATTAGCCTTAAGACAACTCCATGGTCTTAAGAGAGTTTTGAAATCTCCCAGAGCAGCTAATTGCATGGAATTGAAATACTGTTATCACTTACTCCATGTTAGGGACTATATAAAATTATTATCAGTCTGGCAGAAAACTTGGTTACTGGGTTTATGATGCAGAACCTGTTTTTCAAAAGCAACTGACATTTGTACCACATCTGCACATGCTAGTCTGATACTCTCCTGTTTGATCCGATTCTTGCTAGACCTTTATCTAGCAAACTGTCTCCTAATTTACAGCAGTTTCTGCTCCCATTCTCAGTTTATAATAGAATATGACAAAAGGAACTATTTTTTGACTGGTATTTTAAGTTTGTATTTAAGGTATTTAATTTTTTTTTTTTTAGAATCGGTAAACAGAAACAAAGAAATTCATTTTCTGAATACAGGTATTATAATACACAGACTTATAATTATTAATATATAAATTTTCACATTTTGTACAATTTTATGTACACACACAAATATAAACATACTTATGTGCATACATATACACACAGACACCGTTTTCACATGTACACACAAACACTGCATACCTGAGTAAATAGCAAGGGGTTGTTTCAGATAGTAAGGGGTTGTTTGGGGCGGGGGGTTTGTTTTTTTGGAGGGGGGGCTTGTAGAATTATAAGTAACGTGTCTCTGGAAATGAGGGTAACTGATGAAAAGAGATGAGAGGAAGTAGGGAAATTCATCCAACTATGAGTCTTCTCAGGACAGATACTGAATAGCAGGCCAGGTGAAGGACCTCAGAGTCTTTCAACCTCTGTTTTAGGTCATTCTGTTCCAATGCTATGCAGTCTGATAATGAGAATATCACACAATGAGGGAAACTGCATCCTGAGCATGTATTTTATCTATATAATAGGAAAATTGATATTTTGAAGAAAAGTATAATTAAGAGCACTTTATAAAATATATCAAAGAGATGATAGGAAGGATACATACTGTGTACATCTCATGTGAGTTTGGAAAATTATGATCATTTTAACAGTGAGAAGATCCCTGTGAATGCAGCTTTTAATATATTTTACCTGCTGCTTATACTTTTCTAGTTCATTCTAAAAGAATAGCAGTCAGTTGCTAAAGCAGTTCAAAACGCCATGAGCTGTAACTAAATTGGCAATGAAGAATGACTTTGAGTCACTTCCACAAATGTCTGAAACTTCCTTTTAAAATTTATCCACAAATAGAAGGAGGAAACCAACATAAGGCTTCTGACACAAAGCAGATGAACCCCTGGGATAAGTCTGCTATATAGACTTTGATCACAATGCTTCATATAAAGCACAGAAAAGTTTCCAAAAGTTCATGATCTCAGAACTCTTGCAAACACACAGAAAAACTGAAAAAAAAAAAAAAAGTAATTGACTACAAGTGGTCTGAAAAGAGCTAGAAAGAGTGGGATAGAGAAATTCAGGTCACAAGCCTCCACCCTGGCATTCATCCCTCACCAATACACTGGGAAACACCCATGGCACCAGCACTTAGCAGACACTGTTATGGCACAAAAGCCAGTAAAACAGAGCCAATGCTTGTTCAGCTGTAGACTTGGAGACTTTGCATGTTAAAATTCTGTTCCTAAGATCTTTTTCTGTTGCAGATAAAACCTTTCAAAAGGAGTCCTTGGGAATTTTTCTGAGGATGCAGTTTATGACTCGAGTTTTTATTTTTGAGGCTAACTAGCTGGTAAGTGTATAGAGGAAAAGGTATCTAAAGGTACCTATAAGGAGAACTTTAAACGAGACTTAGTGGGAGAAAAGGGTGGAATTTTGAGCAAAAGAAAAGAAACAGGGGCTGCTGATGCAGTAGGCATCAAGAGGGGAACACACCTGTGATAGAGCTCTGTATTGAGTTTTCATGGAAAGGTTTTCATGGGAAGGGATTCTACAAGAAGACAACAGGACAACAACCCCCATATCTGACAGCCAGTTCTGGCTGGCTCCAAGAGAGACTCAGTGCCAGTACAGAGGTTCTGTTGCAATCTGTGTAGGACCATGGTGGAGCAGATATCCACCCTGCAGTCTGTGGAGGACTCCATGCTAGAGCAAGTACATGTGCCCTTAAGGAAGCTGCAGCCTGAGCTCAAGCTGAAGCAGGCTCGTGGCAGGAGCTGCAGTCCATGGAGAAGCCCACACAGAAGCAGGTTTCCTGGCTGAAACTCTGTTGCATGGGGGACCCACACTCTTCTTGGAGAACTGCAGTCCAAGATCAATGCTGGAGAAGTTTGTGAAGGACTATTCTGTGGCAGAGACACAACTCTACAGCAGGAGAAAAGTATGAGGAGGAAGAAGCAGGAGAGATGAACTATTGCACTGCTTATGTTTGAGAGGACAAAGAAAAGTCATGATTGAAGCCGAGTTTGGAAAGAAAGGAAGGGGAACATGAAGGTGGTTTTAGTTTTGCTTTTATTTCTCACAATCTTATTCTCATGTAATTGTCAATAAGTTAAATTAATTTTCCCGAAGTGTAGTCTGGTTTGCCTGTAATAGGTGATTTCTCTCTCTGTACCATGAACCATGATCTTGTCCATTTCATTTTCACCCCTTGTCCTGCTAGAGGGAGAGACTGAGTGAATGACTTCATAGCTTAGGGTGTGGCCAGAGGATCAAATATGGTGTATTTCTCTAAAAAACTAACAGTCAATAGCTCTACCAAAGTACCTGTATACCAATGCACATAGCATGGTGTTCTGATTTCAGCTGGGATAGCGTTTAGTTCTTCTCAGTAGCTGATACAGTGCTGTGTTTTAAATACAGGACAGGAATACTCTCATAACAGACCAATGGTTTGGTTGTTGCAAGGCATTATTTACCCTTAGTCAAGGACTTTTTCAGTGTCTTGTGCTCTGCCAGGTAAGGAAGCGCACAAAATGCTGTGAGGGAGCATGGCCAGGGCAAGTGACTCAAACTCTACAGAATATCATGCCCAGTACCTAAACTGAGGGAGTTAGCCAAAAGAGGGGCTAGTCACGGTGCACTGTTGGGGTTTGGCATCAGCCAGCAGGTAGTGAGCAACTGTATTGTGCATTGCTTGTTTTTCTTAGGTTTTATCTTTTTTTTTTTTAGCTAATTAATTACCATCATGATCATTATTGTTGTATTTCACTTTTTTCCAACTATTAAACTGTTCTTACCTCAGCCTACAAGTCTTGCTTTTGATTCTCGTCCCCGTTCCACTGGGGTGGGAGTATGAGTGAGTGACTGCATAGTGCTTAGTTGTCAGCTGGGCTTAAACCAAGACACACGGGTAACAAAAATTGCTATATACTATTCAGAGGCAACAAGCAAGGAAGAAGAGGTAGAGAGGCTGCCCGCTCTGTAAACAATGGATTGAATGCACGGAGCTGCCTTTGAAAAGCAGCAATGGATGGGTTGAGAGTTATGGGTAGAAGTTATGAAGGCCAAGCTAACAAAGGAAATCTTGTGGTTTACTGCAGGCTGTGGGATAGAAGGGAGTATGGTGATGTAGCATTCGTACTTCAGGAAGAAACACCCACAGGCTCCAATCCCATTGGGGGACTTCAGTCATCCTGACATCTGCTGGAAAAGCAGCACAGAAAGACATAAGCCATCCAGGAGACTCTTGAGACATATCAAGGGTAACTTCTTAATAGACTAACAGGCAGCCTAACCAGAAAACAGGTATAACTGGACCTAAATCTGCCTTCTTTTGGTTGAAGACATTGCCCTTGTGCCATCACTACAGGTCCTTGTAAAAAAGCCATCACCAGCTTTCTTGTAGGACCCCTTCAGGTGCTGGAATAATCGGGGTTGTTCACTCTGGAGAATAGAAGGCTTAAGGAAGACGTTATGGCAATATTTCAACTCTTAAAGATGTTTTATAAGAAGGATGGGGAGAGACTTTCTATGAAGTCCTGTAGTAACAGGAAAAGGGGCAGTAGTTTTAAAATGAAAATTGTAGATTTAGATTGAGCATAAGGAAGACATTTTTTACCATGATGATAGTGAGACACTGAAACAGACTACCCAGAGAAGCTCTGGATGCCCCATCACTGGAAATGTTCAAGGTCTGGTCTGGCTGGGACTTTGGGCAATCTGGTCTAGTGGAAGCTGTTCATGCTCATGGCAGGGGAGCTGGACAAGCTAATTTATAAAAGACCTCTTCCAACCCAAAGTGCTCATGCTTCTATGATTCTAAGACTGGCATCTTGCACTGGCTAGCCCGAGCCCAAGCCAAATGACACTCCACGTCATTTCACAGGGAATCAAAATTATCATACATGAAACATTTTTGCAGTACTAGTAATTGTGTGATAACACCTTCAGCTGTAGCATCTGCAAGACCAAGGGAGAAGCAACAATACAGACACGTGCTTCTGCAGTTGAATTCCACACTAAGGTTAGGCAAGCTTGAATACTATCAGTAGTTATTAATCATTCAGAAACACTGCTGTGAAGACAAATAGAGGAATATAGACCAAAATATAAATTAAGATAAACCACTCTAGATTAAACAACAGATACTACCAATATGTTCCATCAGTAATTTTTTAATTGAATTACCTACAGCTATTTGTTCTTTGATCTAAGCAGAATGATAAAGCCATTGTGATTTTTAATTGAATTGTGTTGGTGTTATGCTAAACTCACATACAAGACACAGGCACATTTGTAGATGTAATTTTTACGCACAAGGATCACTCCTTGTGAACTGCTTCTTGCACAGCTGCACTAAATCACTGTGTTGTGTTGCATACTATAAGGAACTAGGCTGTTTAAATTAGAATTGCAGGAGGGAATTAATTAGTAAATATTTCATCCATGAAAACTATGCTACTATCAGGTCCTCAGTCTGAAGAAGTGATAAGAATTTTTAAGGACAGAATCTAGACTTTTAGAGCAAATTTTTGTGGGGATAAATAGCCAAAAGTTCGATATTCATAACAGCATATTTCTGTCATTTTCTGTACAAATACAGAAAATGTATTTTCCTGCTATTTATAAATACTAAACATTTATTCACAAGACTGAATTAATTTTATTTCCACAAACCCAAAGCAATTCAAAAATCTTATTTTGAATTAATTGATATGTCTGTGAGGAGAAAACCTGTCTATTCTAATCAAAGATGACAATAGCCTTTTTACACTTAATACTGTAGTTTCCATGAAGCTCTTGAATTTAGAGTCTCAGATAAAGAACAACTCTGTTCTTTGCAAAACTTGTCTAAAGATTTACATCTATTTATACATGCCTCCTTTATGATACATCACTACTAAGATGAATGCTGCCACTTACAATTCCACTGAGATGTTCAGAGGTCTTTATAATGTGTCTCTGCACCAAGGTACATCCCTCTCCAGAGGAAAAAAAAAAAGTGAATACTGAAAAATTTCTTAAGATTCTCTTCAGATAGGTTCTTCCTGTGAGTAGCCTTTTAAAAGGAACTAATAAATAAATAAATAAATCAGTAAATGACAAAAATATTAAATATCTGCAGAAAAAAATTGCAAGTCAAATTGTATATAACTGTGCCAAAATTATAAAGTTTTCTATTTATTTAGAAAACATTCTCAAGTAATTGTTTTTTATTACTAATTCACTGCTTTTATCACAGAATCATAGGATGGATGAAGTTGGAAGGGGCTTCTGAAGATCATCTTGCCCAACCACCCCTTCTCAAGCAAGATCACCTAGAAAAGATTGTCCAGGACAAAGTCCAGATATCTCTAAGGTAAGAGATTCCACAACCACTTTGGGCAACCTGTGCTAGTGCTCAGTCACCC
>VYXC01003307.1:37818-64774 GCA_013397175.1 Platysteira castanea
AACTTGTCTAAAGATTTACATCTATTTATACATGCCTCCTTTATGATACATCACTACTAAGATGAATGCTGCCACTTACAATTCCACTGAGATGTTCAGAGGTCTTTATAATGTGTCTCTGCACCAAGGTACATCCCTCTCCAGAGGAAAAAAAAAAAGTGAATACTGAAAAATTTCTTAATATTCTCTTCAGATAGGTTCTTCCTGTGAGTAGCCTTTTAAAAGGAACTAATAAATAAATAAATAAATCAGTAAATGACAAAAATATTAAATATCTGCAGAAAAAAATTGCAAGTCAAATTGTATATAACTGTGCCAAAATTATAAAGTTTTCTATTTATTTAGAAAACATTCTCAAGTAATTGTTTTTTATTACTAATTCACTGCTTTTATCACAGAATCATAGGATGGATGAAGTTGGAAGGGGCTTCTGAAGATCATCTTGCCCAACCACCCCTTCTCAAGCAAGATCACCTAGAAAAGATTGTCCAGGACAAAGTCCAGATATCTCTAAGGTAAGAGATTCCACAACCACTTTGGGCAACCTGTGCTAGTGCTCAGTCACCCTTCCGGTGAAAAAGTGCTTTCTGACATTCAGATGGAACTTCCTGTGTTTCAGGCATTGTCTCCTGTCCTGTCACTAGACACCGCTGAAAAGAGCCTGGCGCTGTCTTCTTTGCAGCCCTTCTTCAGGTATTTGTATGCACTGACAATATTTCTCCTGAACCCTCACTTCTCCAGCCTGAACAGCCCACCTATCTCAGACTTTGCTCAGATGAGATGGTCCATCCTAGAGCTGAGTAGAGGGGCAGGATCACCTTCCTTGGCCATCAACACTTTTCCTGTTGCAGGCCAGGATACCATTAACCTTCTTTGCCACAAGAGCACAAAGTTGGCTCCTGTTAGACATGGACTCCACTAGCCTTGGAGAGGCAATCTGATAGAAGACACAGTCCACAGACCTTCTCCATTGTTTAGAAAACTTAGATTTAAAAAGGATCTAAACTTTCAGTATTGATATTTCTTGGTAAGATTGATGTAGAAGAATATTTTGTTTGCATTATCTGCTTTGTAAAGATATGGTAAGTTCATGCACTGTTCTTCTATATGAATATGCTTTTTCATACATAATGTATCATGCTTTTATTCCACCATCTTCCCATTTTTGTTTACCATGCTTATATTATCTCAAGTTTGAATGCTTTGTTTGATCTTGGTTTCATACTAAAATAGTCAAAAACCATTCCTAGCAGCTATTGAAGACGTGCAACTTCAAAAAAAGTTATCAATTTTTATTGCAATGAATATCAGGGTGATTGAAATTTGATATCAGCAACTGATTTATGTACTTGAGCAGTTCATGACGTATTCTGGCAGCTCTACAATGGTTCCCATTGTTTCCTCTGGTCAGTTTAAGCCAACCTTAGACTTCAGTTGAACTGTCTACATTTAGGTAACTATTCCCTGTTGGAAGAGGATGATGGCACAAATCTAAACCTGAGTTCCTACTAAATTCTGTTTTATTCCTTAGTGTGCTTCACAAAATTACAAGAAAAATAAGGTCAGTAAAAATATGACCTAAATATCTCACTGAAACAAAATTAATCTTATATTAAGATATTTGTTAATGCATACTTTCTTGGGTTTTTTCTCTTTCTCTTTGTTAGTATTAGTTTGAGATTTCATTCTTCTGTTCCTTTTGCCCATTATTTTCCATTACCAGTGGTAGCTATAAATCAAAAAGGCATGGACAAACTGCAGGTAGCTTGGAGTTAGGGAGCAGGAGATACAGAGAGAGATAGATTACATAAAAAAGCTGCTAACTACTTAATTAAAACAAAAGAGGAATTATTCTTTGAGGATTTTTTAGTCGCCTCTGTAATACTTTAAGTAAATTAAACTTCTTCCAAGACAGTAATAATCTGAATGAGGGTTGTAAAACTGGATATAGTACTCTAGAGGTGATCTAATGTGTCAAGAAAATGATCAAGGAAAATGAGCACCTTCCTCAATCTGCTTACTGCCTATGTTTCTAAATAGTTTCTGTCCATCGGTATCTCCAGGCCTTTTCAATAGTTTTCATCAGTCAGCCACTGCTTAGGCAATACCAAGGGCTAGTCTTTGTACCATTTAAAGGGTAGTCCATACCTGTCACAGATCTTTACATTTATCCTCGTTTAATTTAATAGCATTCCTTTTGGTCCATTCCCCCTAGTTGTCCATGGACCTTTGAAAAGTGGTATTAACCACATCCTAGTTTGGTTCATCCACAGATTTTGTGAGGACACAACCACAGATGAATAGAGTACATTGAATGGGACAGGCTCAAGACAGATCCCCAAGAAATTCCCTGTAACTGGCCTCCAGATAGAGCATGGCAACAACAACAACCCTCTCTCCTCAAAACCTCCCAGTCCTTTCACCCATTTAGTAGGTCAGGTATTCAAGATACAGTGTTCCACACTGAGTCACTGAATCACAGAATCATAGAATAGCCTGGGCTGGAAGGAACCTCAAGATTGCCTAGTTCCAACTCCTAGATCAGGGTACTCAAAGCCACATCCAGCCTGGCCTTGAAAACTTCCAGGCTTCTGGGAAGCCTGTTCCAGTGCCTTAAAACCCTGAAATGATTTCTGTTTCTAATATTGCATCTAAACTTACTCTCTTTCAGTTTGAAGACATTCCCCCTTGTCCTGTCACATGTCCTTGTAGATAGCTCCTCTCCATCTCTCTTGTAAGCTCCATTCAGGTATTGGAAGGTATGTTTCCCCACTCATCCCCACAGCCTTTCAGAAATGACCAAAAGCAAACTAGTAGTGACCTCGCACAGCTCTCAGCACAAGAAGATGTTTTGGTTTTCTTGTGGTTTAGGCTCAGATGGAAATGAAGCATCACACAGCTACTCTTTCACTCCCCTGCAGCGGGATAAGGGAGCAAACAGGAAGAGTAAACTTGAGAAAACTCATGGATTTAGATAAAGACATTTTAATAGGCAAACCAAAAGTCACACATGCAAGCAAATAAAAAAAAAATTAATTAATTCACCACTTCCCCATGGCAGGCAGGTGTCCAGCTGCCCCCAGGAAAGCAGTAATGGTGACCCCATCATGAGTAATGGTGACTTGGAACAACAAAAGCCATCACTTCAAATATTCCCGTTTTCCTTCACCCCCCAGTTTACATGCTGAGCATAATTCCATGGGTATGAAATATCCCTTTGGTCAGCTGGGGTTAACTGTCCTCTCCCAACTGCTTGTGCACCTCCAACCTACTCTGGGCAAGCACTGCTCAGCAGAAATAAAAACATCCCTGTACTATCAACACTGTTTTCAGCACAAATACAAAACACAGTGCCAAAGCTGCTAATATGAAGAAAAGCATGTCCATCCCAGCCAAAACCAGCATAATTTTCTGTATAGAATTGCTCATTTTGAGTGAGATCATTTTGAGATTAGTTTGACCTCATATAGCAAAAGGATATCCTAGCACAGGGCTATGGGTCTAAACACACAATCAATGTAAACTATTGTAGGAAATTAAAATTCAGGGGGGAAGAATATATAAAAACAACCACCACCACTCCTCAATGAATTCTTCTTTTACCTTCCACACACACATCCATGTTGGAAGTGTAGAGGAGAAAGATACTGTGCAGAAGTGTTCTGATTTTTAATATAATTCAGTAAAATCAGGTTTCACAAAATTCAAAGAGAAATTAAGTTTCTATGCACAGATTTGCCAAAGTACAGGTGTAGCTTTCATTTAATATTCTTATAGCCATATCAGGTACAATGACATTGCTAAGCTCAGATAAATCTCTCCTGGCATCTCAATCGGAACAATATTAGCACTGAGAACATAATACAGGTGATTTTACTTCCATTTTATTCTCCTCAAAATTAATACAATCTCATGTAAGAAATATATCATGTTAATATTTAAACCAACCAAAAGCTTTTGCATAAACAGATGTTATTTATTTCCTCGACTGTCGTAAACCCTATAGATTCCCAATGATAACCCTGGAATTCAGGATTTAGTAGATTGTTTTTTCTTTTCGCTGCTCCAGCAATTTTGTCTTTCATTTTAAAATATGCTATATCTCCAAACACATCACTGCCTACACTGGTAAGTTTATAAATAAACATTGTTATTCATTTGCATTTTTGCAACTCCTGTAAAAGACGTATTAGCCTTCATTATTCTGCTCATGAACCTGATGATAATTTCTACATTGTCTTTTTTAATTGCTTTCCAAGTTCACAGCACTTCTTCTACATAATAATCTTACATTTTCATTGAATTCTTTATCCTGAAAGATACCAAAGCCCTTCAAAAAATGTGAGCTGAATTCTATCCTCAGTTTTATCCAAACACCCACCAGCTGCAAAGAAATTGAAAATCTCTGAGGAGACAATTTGATAACTTGAATAAAAGAAAATTGATCACTTTAGCAAAAAATACAGAACTAGTTCAAACTGGTAAGAAGAGTCTTCCTGTAATTTAATTTGTTTTTCTTCTGCAATTGCTCATTTTTTCATAAACAGGTTTCCCTAGTCAGCTGGAAGTTCACATTAAGGTAAAAGATTGTCCTTATCAAAGGTTGATTTTTCTTCTTATTTCATGCCAGTTTTCCCTGAATTGCTTTTTCTCTGTTCTTATATCACATTTTGGGGGCTTTTTTGCTCACCCCAAGCTTTTCAAAAGCTGTTAAGTAGAACCAATAATATCACAGTTCCAGGTAGTTTCCAAGCTACCATGTACAGGGTGGATCCATCGTGTTAGTCATCATATTACAGGTGTTTGCCTGATTATTCTAGTAGCTTTCACCAAAAATTAATGTGCTCACTAACAGTATTTTAAGCATCATGTAACATGCATGTTCTAGGTTTCTATTTTCAAACTCTAATATTTGCATGCTATGCAACCTAAAAAATTGCAGGAAAATTAGGATTATATTACCACACAAATCACAGATTTCTTATGGATTTCTTTTCTGTTGTTTTAATTTATAAGACTGTTTTATCAAAGGCTTCTTCAAAGGTGATATTTCTTCCTATGTCTAAGAAACCAATAAGCACTCCATGCATACATATTTTTGTCTGCACAAGGATGACACTGAAGACTAGATAAGTGTTGAAGATAGTCTAATGGAGCCATGTATAAAAAAGTGATAGTCAAAAATGAATGTCAAATGATATTTCTAAAAGCAACCTGCTTTTTCAGCAAATATTTTTCACCTAATTTTTGTACTGATTCCAGACTACTGCTTTGCCACACTTGCAGATCTACCATGTAGTGTAAGTTTCGAAAAAGCTCTTTAAAATAGACATTAATGTCTCCCTGTTTCTTAAAATATTGCAGTGATCTCTAGTCTTGGTCTGCCAAGAGATTTTTTTATAAACAAGTCACATTGAGCAGAAAGACATATGGCAAATCAAGCAAACAAGCAAAAAGTAATTATTCTTTAGAAAGATAATAACTGATTTGTAGGCATTTTCTTGCTTTCCTTCAGCAAGAAGGAAACAAACTTGGTGAACGCTTTTTAAAAATGTGCTTTATAACACACTGAGAACTTGTTTGATGTGATGACAAAAGATCACAGGCCCCAGAAGACAATGCAATTACAAGTTAAATAATGGCAAGGCAAAATTTTTTACCCACAGATCCATATAACTGGGGCAATAGGGGAGGATATTTCTTCCTAAGGTAAAAGTTCTAAGAGAAGTAATGTTTCAATTTCTTACAGTGTTAATGGTTATCTTTCTTAAAGCTCTTCTTTTGTGAGATTTCTGAATCTCATTGACCTCCTAGGGCACTTAGAACAAACTCCTTGCTCTTTTGGACAGACTTTTTTCTTCCCAGTATTGCAGAATTCACAAAACAGGAATCAAAACAAAAATCACAAGACCAAGATGCTCATTCAAGTTTTGTTATTAAAATGACATGAAGGTATATTAACAAACATATTCAGAGGTGAATAAAAATACGAATATAGCTTCTGGATATTCTCAAGGTAGCTCAGTATATCCCCTGTCTCCAGATCTGGGTATCTATGTTCTTTCAGATACATTTATTTTAATTCCAGAAGTCCACTCACTTCAAATATTTTTCTTAGCAAGAGGAACATATAAATCCCAACACCTTTCATTGTATATGCTGTGACCCATGTTTTTTCTTAGATCACTGAATGACTATTAGTTTCCACAGATATTTAATAAGTACAGGTTATGAATGTATACTGTCAAAGTAGGAGTAGAATGGGTTTTCAATCAAAAAAACCCTGTATTTGTGTTACTAACTAATGTCTCACTCATCTCTGGATGTTTTTTTGATTTTTTCAGGAAGAATTCTTATACCTTTTTGCATGAGAAATAATTCTGTACTTGAATGTGCAGCTGTTCATCTGGGCAATCTTGTTTCTGATACTCAGGAGAGACCTGCTACAGATCGTCAGCTTGAGGGGCCACACATGCCAAAAAGAGAAAATATAATTGCAATTCATATGGGACTGTGAAGTGCTAGAATAAAAGGTCACAGCACATCGTCATTTATTCCTCAGTAGCTGAAGTCTGGAAGGAGAATCCTCTATAGAAATGTAGAGATGGTTATACCCTAAAACAGTAAGAGAAGGATAGGAGAGGTCACTGTTACCAGAAGAAGGAACTCAGAGGTGCAGAATGGAGGACTCTGTAGGAACTTAATTATTATACACCATTACTGAAGAGGTCAAAAACCTCTGAGGCAAAGAAAAATCAGCTCAGACACAGATGCCCAAGATATTGACTAATTTATCATGCAATAGGATCCAAAATCATCCCTCAGTTAGGGCAGTCCCCACATCCATTTGTGCTAGGGTAAATGGCCAGTTGAAATTGCACATGAAACAGCAGGAAACTTCCACTCTATTTCACTCACCTTTTATGATGATAAACCCTTTTATACATTGTTCTTTGTTCCCATTCACCTTTTCAGCAGCTTCTTCCACTTTATTTCTAGAGATATTGAAAGTAAACAGGCTAGAAAACCATTAGATTGTCTGTTTTTAACTCTAGGTACTTGTTGTTTCCCCTGGATGGAAACCCACAACTCCTAAGGGGTCTGGAGTGCCATGAGAATGCTAGATTTCAGACACAGTTCAGCCTGCTTTTCAAGCTCAGAAATCATTTAACAGATTACGTTTCAGGCAACTAAGTTACAGACCATTAAAATAGACTGGAAATACATATATGTTTTTACCTTTTGTAATGGAAATTGAACAGATTGTTTTTAATTGTTTAGAGGATGTGTAAAGTGCCCTGCCAAAAAAAGGTGAAAGTTTTGAGAGGGTAGGAAAAGACATTGCATTATGGAAAAGACATTAGACTCTAAAGTTTGTCCTATTTTTTCTAGTTGCATATTTTCAGCAGTTGGATTCTAATAGATTTTAGAGCATCTTCTTTCTGAAAAAATTGTCTTAAATGTGCGTATGTGCAGAAGCATTAATAAGAGCAATAAGCATTAATGAAAGCAATAAAAAGGCTTGCCTCACTGCAGTATTTAAAAGCTGGAACAGGCCATTTCTCCCCTACAAGGCCATTGCTTATTGCCCTGTTGCAATCAGAACTTATATTTGCTGTCTTCCTTCCTTAGCTTTCGAATGCCAAGATAAATGGGGAATCAGAAACTACAGAAATGTCATTACCCCTTCCATTTCTATACATGCAGTGTGAAACATTTTAAGTGCCTCTTTTGAAGGTACTATGAAGGTATTCTTGATACTTTTCAAACTACTTTTGACTGGGGCTCTGCCACAACATTCCAAACTTTTATAAAGGTGCCAGGAATAAGTCAGACCTTCCAAAACTTAAAGGAATATCTAGACTTCTCTGTTTGACTCAAACACTTACAAGTTTGTTTTCACATGTATAACAGCTAGAACCTCTTTTTTCCAAAACAAAACCAAAACCTATAATATTTACACTTTCATACTAACTTTTAAGTACTAGGTTTTTCAGTATAGTTCTGTCTTAACCCTATTCTGAATCTGACAATGATAATATTAATTATCAACATGAGCAAACTGTTAAAGACATACCTATTCCCACATACAACCTCCTTCCACACATGACACCAACAAATAACATAATACCAAAACCACAATTAGGAATTTGAGCTTCTGACCATGACAGAAGAAGCAAATATTAAGAAATATAAAGCTGCCTTTGCATGCCAAAACCTATCTCAAATTCTCCTACAAAACTGACTAAATGACTTAATTGATTAAACTACTTCATACTGCTGTTGTACAGATACTGAGAGTGTTTGTTGAAAGCAAAACTAATTTACTGTGGTGTTGATATAAGACTACATTTATGTAAGTAGTCAAAGGAGACAGGACAGTCAGTCACTAAGTGGTGGCAAGGGAAGTCTGTTGTAAGAGTTCTTGAAATGACATTTTCAACCTGACTGCCCTGCTGACCACTCCTCTACTGTTTTTATAACCCAGCAACCCCTTGATTTTACATGTCCCTACTAGCACATAGATAAAACAAGACCATAGTATAGGAATATGGAAGCAATTCAGGCTGATGGAAACCTGAGGACGTTTCCAGTTCGACCTCCCTCTAACTGTCCTGGATATGAGGTAAGATTAGATTGACAATATAAACTTTTTGGCCTGCTTTACTCTGTTCTCTGGGTGATCCAGCCTGAGTGTCTCCTGTTTCAGCACCTGCACATTGCTTCCCAGCCTTTCCCCATATCCTAAAGTGAACAGACTGGTTGGTGCATGATCAATTGCTTGTCAGTGACCTGCTGTTAGGTTCCCCTAAAGCTATCTCTTCTCTGGCCTACATGGTCCCTAGTACTGTGGAAACCCACTCTCTTCACAGTTACTGTTGGCCTTCTTTGCATCCAGGACACACGACAGGCTCCTACCATCCACCACATCCTACAAGCCTGTTACAGAAGAGTCGCTTGTCAGGTGGTGAGTGTCCAACACATATAGTTGTAAAGGGATATATTCCTTCCCAGGTGTATGAGTTTGCATTTATCTTTGTTGGATATAATTAATTTCATGTCAACCCATTCCTCGAACTTCTCCAGGTCCCTCTGGACAACANTTTTTCTCCCATTCAGACTGTATCACCCTAACTTGGATAGAGTATTGTGGAAGACTGTCAAAAGCCTTGCTGAAGTNCAACAGCCATGCCTTTAAGCATAGCAACTGATAACCCCTTGTTTGCTGTTTACAGAACACTTTATATGCAAGCATTCCATAAACTCCTCCATGTTATCAGTCCCTTTGTTGCCCCGCTTGTTACCAGCAACCTGGTAGAGTATAACTCATTTCAAGTCAACCTGCTGAGCCTAACAATCCAATGAGTTTTGCACACATCTGGTTTTTCTCCCATTCAGACTGTATCACCCTAACTTGGATAGAGTATTGTGGAAGACTGTCAAAAGCCTTGCTGAAGTAAAGTACACCATTCCTCTCCTGATGATCAAAAGTCTGGCTATTTTTTTGCATAAGGAAATCCAACGCGTCAAGCATGTTTTAACCTTGATAAATCAAAGTTAACAATCACAGGCACAGAAATATTTTTTAATAAGACCCAGTTTATGACCTACCAGAGTATCAAAGTTGGTTGACTAGTATGTACTTCCCCAGATAGTTATTTTGGTACTTTTTGATTAGAAGTGTAATACTGTTTTTCCTTCAATCATCTCAGACATCCTCCAATTTTCATTTTTTTAAAGATGATAAAGATCAGCCCCACAAAGATATTGATTAGCTCTCTCAGAAACCTTCGATTGAGCTTGTCTATGGATATACTATGAATCAAATTTACCCAAATAAACTCTGGCTTGATCTGCATCAACTTTCTTCTCCTTGAATCCCTTCACCAATCTTTGTTGGTAGACTGAGGCTATGAAGGCACGAAGTACCTCTGCCCTATTTGTATCCAGGGTCATTAAATCACTTGCCCCATGGAGAGACAAAAAGAAAGTGCCCCCCCTAAACTGAACAGCCCACTCAAGTGAGTATGAGGATGGAGCTTCAATCTGACAATACGACAGTAATTTCCTCCAAAGCACCTCCCACCCTTGACAAGGATATGATTGGTCTTGCAACAAGAAGCTGGAAGTTCCAATAAATGGACTGGGGCAGGGCCAGTGGGTTCAGGTATAGATGCTCAAGTGTCAGTACTTTGATGTAGTGGATGTCACTAACCACAATGGCATATACAAATATGACTATTTTTAATAGTAATATTTAATTGTCATCATATGTAATGATGGTGAAAAAAACAACTAAAAGCAACTTTACTAGTTCTTGTTAGTTTAAATTTTCTGAACCACAGTAAAGGCACTTCATTTTTGAACACCTTCTGACAATGACTCTTACAATATTTTTTAGTGGTCAGTAGCATCTGTATAAAAGTTTTATTTAATATTTTCTCACAATTACTTGGCTAGTATGTATTACTGCTGTCCTGCAATAACAGACTTTAAAAGAACTGTTCACCTGTACAAAGCCTCTTAGTTGCTTACAGAGTGACGGACTCCAACCTCTCTGTAGTTATGAAATTCCAAGTGACCGCTTTGTGCAGAAGAGTGACACTAGCAGTGGGACACTAGTGGGCTGCATACTTTTTACAGCATTGTTTCTTTGTTATTATTCCAAATTACATCTATGCTGTCACAGATGACCTACTTTTTCAAGGGGTTATGTGTTTTCATTTCATCTTAAGCATCGCTAATGTCTTCAAAAAAGCAAAAAAAAAAAGAATTAATTTGTTCTTTAGGCACTGGTTTATAGCTTAACACTTCTCAGACTATGAATTGTTTGGTAAAGGGAAGAGCTCTTAAAACTTACCTGATGGGTGCATAAGAAAATCTCCAGTTTACAGTTTTAATAAGTGTCCTAATTTGGAAAACAACAAGTCAGTAACAGGCCATAAAATGCACACACATATATTAACAAATATCAGGTAACAATTGTACGCACACAATTCTCTTCAAGAAGTCATTACTCACTGGTTTGATTTATCAAATTTCCCTCCTCTGATGCTCATCTGTGTCTCCAGAAACTACCATTGTAAACACAAATTAGACTACCTTCTTTTTCTTTTTTAGTTACTGAAATCACCTGCAAATTTGCCTCTTTATAATGTTTTTAATTTTGTCTAAAACCTGGGTTTTAATGTATTAAAACATTCTAAAATTGGAATGCTTCTCTCTTCTGTGTAAACTTTTGTATCCCTTTCATCATGTCTTTCTTACTTTATATGTTATTTACTTATGAACCATAGGCTTCCTTGTTCTAATTTATTAACTGTTGAAAGAATTATGCTAGTGCTAGCTCTGCAAGATTAGGTCCTATGTTTTAACAAATCTCCCTTATAAATTATCCCTCCTTGCAGTTCTTATACTAGAACTGCAAGTTCTGTGATTTTCTTTATAAATGAAGGCCAGCCCCTTACTCCATTAAAACTACTGGCAAAATTCCTGCTGAATTCAGTGTGAATAGATTTAAACTCTTATGTCTCAGTTTTCAAGTAATAGCTAGCACCTACAGTGATAAACACCTACTCTTTATTTTTTAACCTTGACAACATAAACAGGTTAATTCAAAGTAAAATCTAATGGCAGTTTAGTTTGATGACACCACCACATCAGTTTGATTTGTAACTGTCTGAAGATTTTTGGGGTTTTTTTTAATTTCACTCTTTCCACACATCAGATATTCCAGAGTTCGGAAATTAACTTATTGAAGACGGAAGATGAATGTTGCACTTCTCTGGACTTCTGCAGTGTTATGCCATTAAAAACCATGGCAGCAGCAATTGTTTTACGCTTTGAGAATAAATTCTTTCTGTGGCAGAGACTAACACATTATGGCCTGGTCCTGCAAAGCCCTAACTACCATAAGATTTTCAGCATGTTCATCACCAAGTGAAATCAATCAAATATTTGCTGCCAAATGCAATGAATTTAGAAGAACTGAGTTGTACACAAAATTTTATTCTATGATTGAGTTTCATAATACTAGCTTTCGATAAGCAAAACAGTGAGGAATGTCTGCTAAGGTGATGACTGCCTAGGTGGAGAGCAGTAGATATGTTTATCTTGACTGTATCAAGGCTTTCAACACTGTCTTTCATAATATCCTCATAAAGAAGCTGATTAAATATCAGGTAGATAAATGGACAGTGAGGTGGATTTAAAACAGGACTGCCAGTTAAAAAAGGGTTGTGAACAGAGGCACAAAGTCCAGCTTGAGGCCAGTCAGTAGTAGTATAACCTGGAGACTGATATTGAATCCAAAATGACCTGGATAAGGAGTGAATCCTTAGCAAGTTTGACTATAAAACAAAATGGGGAGGAGTGACTGATACTCCATGGCTGTGTTGCCATTCAGAGGCTTCTGGACAAACTGTTGAAATGGGTTAGGAAAAACATCACAAAATCCAGTAGAGAGGTGTAAAGTTATCCCTCTGAAAGGGGATAACTCAATGCATTAGCATACCTAAGAAGTTGACTGTAAGGAGAGCAGCTTTGCTAAAAAGGATATGTGGGTCCTGGTAGATGCCAAACTGACCGTGAACCAGTTATGTGCTCCTGTCAGACTGTGCATCACAGTACAGAGATATGGACATAATGGAGTGACTCCACTAAACGGCCACAAAAGTGGTTAAGAGACTAGAGTCACATGACAACAAGCTAAGAGATCTGGGAGTGCATAGCCTGGAGAAGGGTCAGGAGGAATTTGTTGACGTCTATAAACACCTGATTGGTTGCAGGGGTGAATGGACAAGATGAAGACAGACTTTTCTCAGTGATACCCAATAATAGGAGGCAATGGGTAAAACAGAAATACAGGAAATCATCTTGTCAGCCACTTTGTACTGGGTAACTGTTCCTACCACACAGGCAGGCATGAATTAGGCCAGGGTGTACAGAATGATGCACAGGTGAAAGGCAGCTAGTCCCAAAAGAGACTACTGAGTCCCTGTTTAAGAATTATATAATATTCCTTATTAACAGGTGACATCAAACTATATCATTCTGCAGTTTTTCCTTCTCTGGCACAAATCAAGGAATGCTATTTAGTTTATCTTTACATAGTGACAGAAAAGTGCCTCATGTAGACAAACATTCTTTTCACTTTTCACTATTTTCTGGGGAAAAGATCAACTGCTCCAGAATGATGACCTCCGTTTATTCTGTTTGCATCCCTGCCCCAGCCCTTCTTGTAATACTCAAAGCCATCACCACCACTTCTAAAAAGTCTTTAATATAGCGAATGTAAGCTACATGAATAGTGACATGTGACTAAGGAGAAATGCTCGCCACCTTCTTCCTTCCTTTCCTTCCTTTCTTCCTTCCTTCCTTCTTCATTCTTTCACTCTTTCTTTTGTTCATTCTTTCATTCTTTCTTTTGTTCTTTCTGATATACAAGAGGACTTAACTCTTGTAGACTCCCTGGAATATAAAGTTTGCTATGATCCCAAATGGTAGGGCAGGTTTCTGAAGTGCAAGGTAAAATTCTCTGAATTTGCTATGAGCTTGTAATAAATAGACCTTACAGATCTCAAGATCATAGCTAAAAAAAAAAAAATAAATTCACATCCAGACGATATAAATCTTGAATTGCAAGGTCAAAAGTCTTGCTCAGTAATGGAAACATGAAAAATATTTACAATCAATCACTCACTCACATACCCCTCTCAAATGAGCTTGTATATAAAATATTACATTATATCATATTTCAAAACAGCTTTTTTAATACTATACTCTCAGTAATTTGCTCTAAAAACACAGACAATAGTTAGATTTTTTTTTAGGGTTACAGGATAATATAACAGCTTCATATCTCAAACAAACCCAGATTAAGCACAATGTTCAGTTTAAACTATTGCATATTTTGGCACTGTTAACAAAATAACACCCCATAGGAACCTATTGTCAGTGGTTTCTCTGAGTCTAGGCATTTTCCCTGGCATTAGGGTGTCTTAGGTTTTGCCATTTTTCTATTAATAGCTTCTGCTGACCATAACAGTCCAGAGCAATAATGTTTCAAACAGCTAGCAACAATGGTAGCAGTATGGTGTATGCTACATTTGATTTTCTTAGGCATGGCCAAAGAATAGACTTATAATGAAGAAAACATTTCAATACAGTGAAGACATATGTTGACAAAAAAATCATAAATTTCTGCACAGCAATTTTTAAAGAAAATATTAAGGCTCAAATCTAAATTTTCTAAGTCATTTTAGATAAGACTTTAATGAGGACTCACTTGATACATTTTCTAGCAGAAAGAGTAACTCATTTTTAAAAAAAAGTATTTCCCAGCTTTGAAAAACATAACAAAAACCAAAAATTACTTACAACACATTATAGTGAACTGCAAGTGTGACCAAAAATTTCAGACCTGAACAAAGATGGAAGAAAACTTTGCATTTTTATCAGTGGAAAACCAAGCTACTTTTCCCTGAAATCTTGAGCTAACAAATTACAATTTTGAACAGCAATATTAGCTGTCATATATAAGGTTCAAAATTTTAAAACAGGGTATTTCAAAAACAAACTTTCTTAAAGTCCTTTCACATTTTTAGATGCATGATAGAAGTACTTCCAGTGCTGATAAACATGGTTGTGTGGAAATTGCTCAGATTCTTCCCCTCTTAATACCCTCCCCAACCCCTCCTTTGAAGGATTCCTCCTTCAAGGAAAGATTTTTGCACTGACTGAAGCAGCACACCTCTCACTATACCCACGAGAATTCACTGGATTAGTTAAAAAAAAACAAACAAACAAACAAAAAAAACCCCCAGAACTTATGATTTGCACTCTCCTACACCTACACGTTCCATGTTGTTGTAAAGCTTGGTGAAAAAAAGGAAATCAATGGTTACTTTAAAAAATTAGGAAGTAATTTTAGTACTTAGATTTCAGTAATACTTAAACAATGTGAAATTATATCTGACCTCCATTTGGCTGCATCATCTATGCAGACTGGATCATAAGATTTACTAAAAAAAACCCTATTTTTGTCTTTGTGAAACACCATTTCTGCAGGCTCTCCACTACTGGGCTTGTTTAGACAAATGAAATGTCAGACACAAATTATATACATACAACTCACATAAGGACATAAATAATAGATGTAAAGTGTCTTCTTTTACCAGGCAGACTTTATTTCTTTTTTTATTTATTTACTTATTTACTTACTTACATACTTGGCTGTGTGCTGGACAAGTGGCTAAGGAGGTGGAAGAAGATTTTACCAGCACAGCACTGTCAAACCATGAAATGTGAAATGCAGACAAACTGCTAAGGCAATAAATGCCCCACATCCTTCCCCTAAAGTGTTGAAAATCCAAAAAGAAAATCAAGAGCATTAGCATGACCTGAAATTAATGCTTTGAAACCAAAATAAAACAGAAATCTGTGTTTAAGTGGTAATGCATCTGAGCCAACAAAAACTAACACCAGCAACTCATAGGTAAATCTCACAGCCTGCAGATACATTGACAGTAGTACAGACAAGGACACTACACATAGTGTACCTGGTAAGCCTACTAATCTTTAAAAGTACCCAGAGCCCTGTCTGGTGTCTCTTTCAAAACTGCATGAGAATAATTCAAAAATTTTCATGCACAAATTTTATGTTTTGAGCTTTCTGTCTGTTTAGATGGGGCAATGTTATCACTTTCCTATAAATTCTACTTTTGCTTCCATAGAATGTACATTATTGCCTTCTATTCTATTCTAAATATGTTATTGGAATTTAAGTAATCAACAAAAAAATCTAAAACAGCAGCTGTAGGAGCAACAGAACCAGAAAGTTTCTAGTCCATCTGTCTATCAAAACAAGCAACAGACTGTTCATGAAACAAATCAAGAAACCCCTGTGAGATAAGTCATATGACTAAGCCCAACATCCATACTAGTGCATTAGCAGAGGAGCAATTGTTTTCCTTTTTTAAGCGGACTATAGTAGTTTGCAGTAACAGCCAATGTAAATCCAGTATTATCCTGTAGATTTCTTGTTTTGATTGGTGTAAACCCTATGAGCACCTTATACTTCCAGTACAAGGAAAAATGACAGAGTATCTTTTTTTTGAGGCATCATTATCTCAAGTCATAAAACTGCACACATCCCACTATCTTCGGGGAATAGCTGCACTACTGTATCAAATTTTGCAGATATACATTTAGCATGTGATTATTTATTTAAAATACTGTTTAACTCTCAGTCTTCTTTATTATACCTTTGATAGACATGAGCTATGAATAGTGAGATCACAAAATGAATATCTAAAAGAATATGACAAACACTTCTTAATAAGTTCGGAAGATTGAAAAGACATTCAGTGTGCAAAGAAGACAGGTTTTTTTAACTACTATGGCTATTATGGTGAAATCAAAATCTAAGTAATATAAAATTTATTCATTCATAAATGCCTTTTCCCCTTAAAGGCCTTAAATACCTTACTAATAAATAGGTGCTTGATCCTAAAGCTTTTTCTCTGGTATCCTTTTCTTGCAGTATTTTCTGATTCTGCATTTTTCAGCTGTCATGCCCAATACATGAACAATACAGTTGTCCTCCACTTGTTTTAGCTTTCTAAGTGTATTTCTGCTTGTGAAATCCAGTCCTTGGAGTACTCAAATATATACTTTTGGTAGTACAACTTGAGCAATGAATACTGAAAATTTCCAAAAAGCACTGAGCAGCTAATCTCAAGATTTCATATAAATCATAAAACATGACATTGTACTGCAGTAATCTACAGTTTAAAAGGAATAACAGAATATTAATTTGTCTTTGAAATTCTATGGCATGTAAATGGGAATGCTCCCAAATATTGCTAAACTTTAGATTTTTTAAAAAGCAACAAACCTGTCTCCTTGCCAAAGATATAACGGGCTATTCTATTTATAGGCTTTTCAAAAGCTGTGCCTGCATAGTTATGTGTGTCACAAATGTCAATGATCATAGCCTTACAAAACTTTTAATCAGAGAAGTATTATCATTAGCTTACACATGAGGAACTGAACAATAACAATTGTTAAAGGCTGTCTGCATTTATTTATAAGGAGTACATGAAAGGAGGTTGGTTGTACACCAAAAGATCTGGCGAGCAATATCTGACACTAAGTGAATTTCTGGAACCATTCCTAGGTGAAGAAATTATTTGGAGTGATGCTAGCCTGATATCTAAATATCAAAATCCACTGAAATCTCTGGCCCTTAAGGCAAGCCTGGTAAACTGTATTCCTAATGAGATTTTTAGATTTTCATTTAATACACTTCTTGCTCCACTTTCCTATTAGTGCAACCTTTATCTCAGAGTCTTTTTTTCTCCTCTTCCATGTTGAACTATTCTTGCGCACTGGTCAGGTAATGAACAGCCATCTCCCCATGGGAACAATGCCTATGGCTGGTGAAGAAAAGACCACCAAAGAATAAGTCTAAGGTGGCTTACATGTCTCAGAGAACCAGGGACTTAAGCCAATTACAAGTTGAACAGTTTTATGTACACTTTTGAAGTGCCTGCCTATGGAGGGGCAGTTGGGAAGTCGAGCAGAAAGTACCGCAGAGATGATGAACGATGTGGACATCTTGACCTTAGTGGGCCAGAAGCCCTGGGAACAGCAAACAAGAATTTGAAGGAGGTAGTAGAAGGAACGTTATGTACTACATTGTGCCTTGTTTTAAGGTAGTCATGCAAGACGGTGGTTAGCCAATGTTGCTAGGAAACATGAATATTGTGGGTTTTGTTAGAGTAGTGGAAAGTTTTGCCCAGAAGCTGTAAGAGTATATAAATCATGCTGTAGAATCAATAAATCGGCTTTGCTTGCACCAAGCTGAGTCTCATCTCTCAATCACCGTCACCTGCCCAATTCCATTTGATCTAAAAATTTCTATCAAATCCATCTGAGAAGTGTTTATTTTGTGCACTTTAAGTTTATTTTGTACACTTGACAGTGTAAACCACAGGACAGGAATTGTTGTGTTGAGGATGTATGCCTGATCTTAACCAAAGCTGTACTAAAAACATACCCAAAGTGGTATCACAGTGCAAGAAATTTAAACTTCATTACATCTTCTGAGTTTTATTCCAGAGATTTCACACTTAAAGCTTTTTTAAAATGGTTATTTAGATTCTTTTTGAGTGAGAAAATATGCCAGCTCCAGATCCTCCTTTTTGCCATAATCTGCACATATAGCACATTCAGGTACTCTGGTGCAGTGCAACAGTTTTGTGCACTACCTATCACATGTAATACACAACTCTGCTTAAACCATTAATATTTTATGTGGGACCAAATGCATCCACCAACATGGTGGCATAATAAATACAATACACTCAAATATAAATAAGTCTTACAAAGAATTACGGAGACAGACTAAGGTTAATAAAATTCTCAAAATTATTCTTTTACTTTTTGGAACATGCAGACAGAAATAGACAATGAAAAGTGGGGTATTATTAGAATTTAGATTGTTGTAGTCTGCATAATTAGAGCATGGTAGGACAAAGCAGACAAAGGCTAGAAGAGAAAGAATAAAAGTATGATGCATAGAGATTGCCTGGGAGAGTAATACTGCTTAAAAAATCCTCATGTGTTCTTGGAACATAGGGCCATAACTTACTTCCTAAGCTCCATAACTTGAGTTGCCATTTCATACTGTTTAGACAAAGCATCAGACTTTTGGCAGATGCATTTCATTTGTTTTGCTTCCATTCCTCTTGTCCTCATGCAGCTCCCGCATTTTGTATTTCCTCAGGGTGAGACTCAGCAGAGCTCGTAACTGAGGTGAGTAGAGGCAAAATGAACAACTGAACCACCACACTAATTAGCAAACCACAGTAAATCATGCAGTGTGGCATTTCTGAAAGAGTAAAGGATGTGTACCTAGGTGGGATTAGTGCAGCAGGAAGTTAGGTGTCCATCAACACCCATCTGTGTATCACTAGCCCAGTTAATCACCACTTAGGAACTATTAGGCTTGACAGCATGAGCTCTGTCAATCATAGTTGGTACAATGTAGTGCTGAAAGTGGAGCAGTCACTAAGGATGGCCCTATTTCTAGCTAACTTGTTTTGGCAGAATGTTTGTGTGCATCAACAGACTGAAATGTCAGAGAGCTAGAAGATGATGTGGGTGAACGTGTGTCTTGGTGAAAAACCAGAGAAGATTGCAGAGAAAAAGAAAGAAACCAGAAAAAAAAAAGAGCAAGTAACTACAAGAAAGAGCAGAAGATTAAAGGTATGAATCAATGCTGTAAATAATATTCTTAAAACAAAGACACAGAAAGATTTGCATTAAGTATATATTTCAATCAGGTTGCTGTAATAGGCAGGATAAGCATCAATGAAAATTGATCATTCAGCTTATCATTCTTTATGCCACAAGTGCCCTTTATAACACAAAAAGATGGAAAAAGGAAATAGAAGTCCCAGGTGTGAAGAATTTTGTACTCTGTAAGACATGCACCCCACTGAAACTGCCTATTAACAATATCCACAGAGCTCATAGCACTTAAACACATATTCATATTCATATCTCTGTATGACTAACTAAAGTTCTAAATAATATTACTATCATAGATATTTTGCATGTTTACTATGTGTTCCTGTCATACATAATTACTACCTATTTTCACTTACATTTCACAAACAATTTAGGTTTGAAAAGTTTAATCCTGCTTTTGTGGTTTTTTCTAATTGAGGGTTTGTTTGTTTGTTTGTTTGTTTGTTTGTTTGTTTTTCCTGGAGTGGAGGGTTCATTTTGGGTACATCTATGCTTAATTCTTATGCATAGCATACACTTAGCTCAACAAAGTAGAGAATGTGCAACAGGCATTAATAATGGAAAACTCTAGACATCTGCACAAGTGTTGCCCCTAATTTGTCTAAAAGAGAATTGAAATAGGCCCCTTCTTTCCCTAAACCAAAAATACTGTCAAGGACTTGGTTATTTTAGGAGAATGAAACATGCCAGAACGACATGTTTACAGAAAGTAAATTGGCTCAGACCTCTTTATTTCTGTTGCTTATTCCGCATCTATGCTTTGTTGCTCTTCTTTACCCTATTATTATAGTATAACACGCTCAGAAAAGCACATAGCAGCTTTGACTGTGGGTCTGTTGGTACAAATTGGTTAGCAACTCTATGCAAAAAGATGTCATGGACACAGCAGGTAATTCCTTTGTGGTAGAGACAGAATGGAAAGATCTTGCAGAAGTAAAGTTCTATGAGTATGTAATGGTAATCATAAACGGCATCTGTCTGTTATAACATCTGTCTGGAATCTGGTCTAGTGTTATCCATAGCTGGCTTTATACTAGCAACTGCCATAACTGCTTTTAATAGCTTCCTTTAGCTGGCAGCTACAGTTTCTGAAAAGTGGCACGCACAACTGGATGCCTCCTGTAAGACAGAGCGCAGTCCATTTCTTTTCAAGTTCATGTCAAGTGGCAGCAGAGTCATAGAGACACTGAGCTGCTGAGAAATTTGGTTTGGAAGTGAACATTAAAGGTCACCTAGTCCAACCACTTCCTGCAGTGGGCAGGGACATCTTCAACCAGATCAGGTAGCTCAGAGCCCTGTCTGACCTAACCTTGAATGTTTTCAGGGATGGGGTATCTACCACTTCTCTGGGCAACCTGTACAAGTACTTTATCACCCTCATCATAAAAAATTATTCTTGATATATGCTTTTGCAGTTTAAAACCACAACCTTGTCTCCTATTGCTACAGGCCCTGCTAAGAAGTTTGACCCAATCTTTCTTATAATCCCCTTTTTCATTACCAAAAGTCTTCTCTTCTCCAGGCAAAACACCAGCCCTCTCAGCTTTTCCTCTTAGATGATCTGTCCAGATCCATGTTTTGCCCTCCTCTGGACTCGCTCCAACAGGTCCACATCTTTCCCTGCACTGAGGACCCCAGACCTGGCACAGTACTCCAGGTGGAGTCTCATGAGAGCCGAGTAGAAGGGGAGGTCTTAGAAGCTAGGGCAGTTAACATAAAATCTTTACACAAGCTTGTAGCTATTTGTCTCTTTTAACGCTCTTTTTAGCCCCATGTTACCAGCCTGTATAAGTTACTGCAATGCTGTACAGCATAACATACCCACCAGGAGAAAACTTCCCTAACAGCTGTGGAGCGGTATGGTTCCCTGAGCACAGGCTGTCACATTCACAGTCAGCCCGTGTTTACAGGAAGCAGTGCCTTAGACTGCTGCGCGGCGGCCTACAGGAGGGGCGGCGCGGCCCGGCTAAGGCCGGCGGCCGGGCGCTCCCGTCCCGGGCGGGCACTCCCGGGCAGGCACTNTCGCCTTTTGTTTCACCAGGGCATTACGTCATCCTTTTTCTCCACGTGGAGGTAGGCTGGAAACAGTATTTAAAGATTCGCCCCGCTGATTAAAATTCCTTGTTTCTGTGCTCTTCTGTTCTGCTTTTATATAAGGAGTGCGTTCGGACACTGAAATATGTCAAATGGGAGAGAGGTATCTACCTGAAAGACAGAAACGGCTTCTTTTGCCATATTCAGTGAACAAAATACATACTGTTGGAACAATACACAAAAACAGAACAAACGGCGGTTTGGAAGGTCCTTTGTTCTTTTCAATCCTAAAGGAAAGCTTTTGATGGGGGGGGAAAAAAAGCCACCTGCTATCACAGGTGTCAGTTCACCTTAAGAAAAGAACTGCGCCAGACTCGTCTTATTTTAGTCCTCAAACACAAAAGTGCTTCTGGCTGAACAAATTTGTTTCAGTGGTAGAATGTCTTTAACAAGGTTTTCGCTATCATCATCCCTGCAGTACAGCCAGGCAGGAGCCATGATGGGCACTATGGGAGAGAGGTGACAGGTAAAGCAAACACAGCTCTTTGGCTCTTTTAAAACTCTTAATTTTTATGAGGTGCACATATTTCTTGGCATATAAAAAAACGGAAAATATTACAGTTCCTTTAAGGATTTAGTACTGATACACTAGAATTAAAGAAGAAAATAGACCTAGTTCCCTATCCTTAGAAATAATGATGTTACACCTGGCATTTTGATACATGCATTTCCGATGTCATGGTAGCATTTTCTCAACTCATCATGCCTAATTTCTTGTGAAGTTTAACTCAGATTCTAACTTTAACCCTTTTGACTCTGTGAATGAAATACTAGGGAGCAAAAGGCAATTTCATTAATGTTTAAAGCTTTAGCAATTCTGCAGTTAGCTCAGTGCTGTACAAATTCGATGATAGGCTGGACATTTCATGATAGTTGCAGTTATATGTATATGTATCAATGTGTATACACTATACATACACTGTATAATATCTGTTTGCCCATACAACTTGGACCTCTAGTCAGTAACTTATAATCTACAGTATTAATCAGGGACTGAAAGACTATAGCAGAAGTGCTATTTTAACAGTAATACAGTGAGCTTCTAAAACTAGACTGTATCCTTGCTGATATGAGATAACTCCAAGACATGGTTTCTACAGACACATTTACTGATTCTTAATAGCATGATCTTATCATTGTATGATATTTGAGTAACTGGAAATTCAATTTTATCCTGCAGCAAGACCAAAATAAATATATAAATATATAAGCATATAACTGTGGATAATTGTATTTCTTACAGATTGAAATTTCTGGAAACTTTTGAAGGAAAATCATAATGATTCATTTGAACTCAATATAATGTTCCGTGTGGACTCGGCTTGATCTGAATTTGAAAAATTGACATAGTGTTTCAGGCCTTAATCAGGGCAACTAATAATGTGGCATTTAGGCTCTTGTGCTGAATCAAATTAAGAAACCACTAGGGTTTTTTCAAGAAAACTCTTCTTATGGCACATCCTGAAAGCTTTAATTTTAGCATCACTTTCCTTCTTTTTTCCCAGTTTGAGGTTAGCTTTCCATCTGGCCTGTTTTTCTCATGAGGTACCAGTAGCAAGCTGTAGCAGAGGAGATAGGTTAAAACAGTGTATCTATTAAAAAAAAATTCAAATGAAGTTTATCAACAGTTAAATGCCCTTTGTTATGAAGGTGGTACTTTCCATCCACTATCCAATCTTGGGTTGTCCATCGTCTCTTTATCCCTCTACTCCATAGGAGCAGCATTTATACACTCACAGCTAAGCTGTGGGGAGAAGACAAACTGTTTGCATTGAAAATAACCAGACATGATATTGTATAATCCATATGGGAGAAGTAAAGCTTACTCTACTCTGCTGAATCTGATTTAGCTTCTATGGTGACATATGATCTATTGCAGTCGGCTTTTCAAATTATCTGCTGAGTTTCTGTGTGCATTCTCTAGGCCTGGTTTGCAGTTTGTTATTAGATCCTCTATGTCCAAGCAATTTACACAAAAGTTCTCTCCTCAAGAACTGTCAGACCAGTGGCTTTTTCTGTTCCAACCTCAACATTCGTAATGATTGTTCAAAAGAACACTCCAGTGGTGCAAGACCACCTGGCTTTCCTGCGTGAAAACTAAATTACTTGCTATTGGTTTGAAAAATATTTCTCTTTGTGTAGATTAACAGATTAGTTAGTTCTGCAATGACTGCACTATAACAACATATGCATGTATGTAATACAGTTTTTCAAGTATGTGAAAATGTGAAATAGTAGTAAATAACTGAAATAATGGTTCTTTTTTAATTGACTAATTAAATCATTCATTATATTTGTATTTGTGCTTTAAAAATTAAATTGCTGCTTCTCAGAATCACTGAGTCCTCAGTATTCCCACTGATTATTGCTGAAACATGGACATAGTACATTTAATTTGCCCAGTACCCAACATAATATCTCCTTATACTGTCAGTAAAGTCTCACAAGGCATAGAAAAGCAGAAGTTATTCAATCTCAGTTCAGCAAAAGCTTCTTAAACACAAAATACACCTATAATTCCTTTTTTTCATAGGCAGCTGATATTACTCAATTTAATTGTTATGTGAGAGGTGACAAATGTCATAGTAATACTTCCATGAGACTATGGTTTGTGTTCAAAATAGCACTCAAAGTAATGCAGAGGCCTTTTTTTCTTTTGTTAGTGTAAACCATAGTCTGCTTTGTAGGCTAAGAGACAGAAATATTTAGAGAAAAAAACCCGCTTTTTTGTCAGTTACCTGTGCAAATTCCTTAGACAAGCAGAATCTAGTGTGAACAAGCAAAACAAGCCTAGGCAAAACACACAGAACCACAGTAGACTGGTTTTCTTAGGGGTTTGGGGAGCAGTTTTTTGGTTTGGTTATTTGTTTGTGTTAGGTTAGGGGGCTTTTTTGTTTTGTTTTTGTTTGGGTGTTGTTTTTTGGTTTTTGTTTTGTTTTTTTTTAATGCAACCTACAAGACATAATAGAACATTGTAAAAGCTGAAATAGATTCAGTACAGTAAGCAGCTGTGCAGCTTTCTCCCTTATGGATTAGCTAATAACATGTTTTGGTTTTTTTGGAAACAAACAGGTTGTTTTCTCTTCATGTTGCTCAGATTGGCAGTGAACATACAAAGAGTACTATTATGGAGCTCAGTGGGAAGGTGGGAAAAAGAGAAAATGAATATAATTACAGAATTCCTAATATCTTCTTACTGTATTTAGCCCAGCAAGAGTTCATTTTCAAAAATTACTTTGCTGTTTTTCAGAACTGGACTTAATCTTTCGAGATTTTTAGTAAGTCTCAGGACTTATGTGAATCTTCAACTTTCGAGAGTCACAGGACTACCTCTGAAAATATCTGAGTCCTTAAAGGAAAATCATATTTTGCAAATACAAAATGCTCCACAAATTTTTGTGCACCCTGAGCCCTGTCAAGTAATTAGTTCTGTGTCTCTGTGAGCAACTGACAAATTCATATAATTTTCTTCAAGATAATCTCTTTTTTTTTGTCTCCAGATTATGCCTGTCTTTCCCAGTATGGAGTTTCCTCATAGATCTGAACAACTGGGAAATTTCTATATAGTTTTTCTTTCTATATGAGATTGGAAAGAGCAAATTAGGTCTCTGATTTGAGATTATGACAGTCTCTGATAACTATGAAACAAATGAACAGGAGGATCTGCAAATACCCCTACCTACTGGAACCATAGAATTCTGTTAAAAAAAAAAAGCTTTTAACACCAAGGAACAAGTCTCTTCAGCATGACATCTCTTGCAAGTAGTTAGTAGAGAAATTGGAGAGTAGTCAAAAGAGGAAAGGAGGGACCAAATTCTATCAGCATTCATTTTCTGCCAATCTTTGAGAAAGTGGAGTGTCCTGCAATCATACAGTGCCCAATGCTACTTAACTCTTTGTCCTTAGAAAAAATCACACCAGCTATTGAATCTGTGAGCTGTAATGGTTGTAGCATCATTGCCATGATGCCCTTTATTGCGTCTTTTCCCATTGGAATTATCATTTAAGTTCCACATTCATTTATGTCACTGCTTTTTATCCTCCTGATACCCTGATAGCCATCATGGCAGGAATTACATATTTTTTGCACTGTGTTTTATATTTGGTTTTGTATGCTGCTGTAAGCAGTATAATTTCTGCATTTTATCCATAAGACTCTTCTCATTATCAACATTTTAGTCTGATGGGATTTTTTTTCCCTTTCTTTCTGCTGCTTTTAGATTGTTAGAAATAAATGTGAATGGTAAATCCCAAATTTTTGGTACTAAGTGATCATATGGGTCTTTATGAATAGTATTCTTTCTTGAAGGTATAAAGTGCTGTATCCAACACAATCTACACTGGCCTATGCTTTGTGTGCAGGATGAAACATTGAGAAAACCGGTGACACCAGCACAGCTTCCCTTTCGGCATATGGAAGTTCATTTCACGCACTCAAATCTCCTTCAAGATGTGTGTTGGTAAAAGGAACAGTGGTGTATCTTAGGCACTTTGTACACTATTATTTATCTTTTTGAGTTTTTTATGGCTGTTTCTTGATCTTAAAAGTCCCAAGCCCGAGCCAAGAGATTGGACACTCCTGCGGATTCGTGTTCCAGTTGTTTATTGTTTCTTATCTCTCAGTGTCTGNTCTGTGTAAGGGGTTGAAACCAGAAACTACTTTGTCTTTACTTTTATAGTATCCCATGCTATGATCATCCTTAACCTGGAGACTCTCTCCTTTCCCTGGTGCTTTGTAGCTCTGTATTTAGCCTATGCAGAACACTCTTAAAATCCTGCTCTCAGAATTAAAAGTAATTAAAATATTAAAGTTTTAGTGCTTATGATATCCTTTTTGTATTTTTTCCTTTCGGTTCAAGTGTGTGGTTAAAAAAGCAAAACAAAATAAAACAAAAAACTCCAGCCAACAGTATAAGATAAATAAAATGCAATTCCAGCAATAAAATCCCAAAGTGCTGTATTTACAAAAATTAGAGAAAGACAGTGAGAAATGTCTTTTACAATAAAAATTGTCTCATATAAGATAAAATCATTTATGGTTCCAGCAACTTAGCTGCAGCCTGGCTGATTTCTAAAAATTCAGTACTAAAGAAGAGAAAGGGAAAAATAAACCATTGGCTCAGTAAAAAATTCTGCACTGTGGATTTTGACAGAGTTTAAAAATAAAACCGAGACAAGGTAAATCTAGGGGGTTTTTTTTGCTGTTTAAATTGCACACTGACCCTTTAAACACTGTTCGAAGCACTATAGCCTTAGGCACAGCCACAAGGCATAACCATTCCCTATAGTGTGACTTCATCATGGGTTCTCACCTCCCTGCCCAGCCAGTCCTGAAATACCTAGCAACTTTTCTTGCCCTGGTTTTGGTATGCTTTCATATATCCCAATATAATGAAAAGTAGCTGTTATTGCTAGTGCTTTCTACAGAATGAAATACATTGGAGAAGTGAAAGTAAAAAAAGCTTTGTTGATTTCCCACCTAGAATTCAGACAAAATTTTTAAGATAAGGTCAAGTTCCTTATATGCCACACTCTCCCCACCTTC
>VYXC01003307.1:64833-94793 GCA_013397175.1 Platysteira castanea
TGAAAACAATTCCTTGAGCTATTTATAACCCCCTATTGAAGATTCAAAAGAACATTTTTAATCATAAAATGTATTTGAGTGAATCTAAAATCTCAACATTTTAATAGTCAAGCAGAATATTTAGCCAGTAAATGTACTATTTTAAAGCTGACATAAGCCTATTCATGAATAAAAGAAATAAAAGAAAACTTATGCAAGCCATAAATCCATTTTAAGATGGTATTATTATTTTCTCCCTACTATTTCATTCTTTACATGGATCTCCCCTTTCATGAATTATTTATGAGAAGATATAGGGTTTAATTTTTATACAGTATCTTGTGTTTTCAAATAAAACATAGAATTAAGATAAGAATTATGGGCTGACTTTCTTAGTTCTATGTCATATCTGTAGTACACATTTATGTATTTTTAAGGCCAAAATTGATATTAGTCCCATTTCCAAACACATTAATACACATGGAGCGAAATAATAATCTGTTCTCAGGATTCACGTTAACCCACTGCATTTAAAAAAATAACTCTATGCTCTTGACTGCCTGAAATATAATGGAGTAAGGCATACTTAAGAATATCATAGTCACAAGCTCAGAGGATTTGTAGAATCGTGATAGCAATCAGAAAAAGTGTCGAAACAGTGTTCTGTTCTTATAACTGACATGGCTTCTATGCTGATGTCAACCTAAAAAGAAACAAATGCATACAAAAATCCCAGAAGAAACACTGTTATCAGAGAAATTGTTGGGGAAAAATAACAATGGTCAGGGCATGAAATAGAGCATCTACTTAACATTAATTAAAGCTCTGTGGTCAACAACTTCATTACTATTTTCTAAATCATCTGTAACCATTCAGCTATCTTTACTACTTCCTGTCGTCTAATTTTCCATCTTTTTCTGGACTCCTTAAAGCCATTTTCATTCTGCTGGGGTCAAGCCTGGATTCTCATTGGTGACCATGCTCATTCAGATAGGAAAACTTGTGGTTATTTTTAATGTAGTAACTGTCTGAGCTTGTCTAAAGTGGTTGTCAAAGAAATCCCCTCACAGCCTCATTATTTGCTGGACAGAGAAAGCTGAATGCCACAGTTCTACTCTGCAAGGTTTGTCTGACATCAGAACTTAAGTTTGCAGACTTCAGCAACTGTGGCTTACATTACTGCTTATAGCTCTTCTAAGTCTTGGAAGACTTAATGCTGACATAAGTTAGTATTTAATTTAAAAAACAGCAGTTTCCCATTGATTGCCTTTCCTTTTCATTTGTCGTTTGAGATGTTCTTCCTGCCTTGCTACTCTTGAAGATGATTCATTACCAAAAATTGCTACCTAACCCCAAAGAGAGAAATAGATTTATTTTTCTATTGTTTATATTTTTGCCACTACATGTCAAACAGTTTTCTTTTACATACAAAACAGGTGGTTTTTACTACCTGACAGGTTTTCCAGGGATAAGTTCACTGAAATTCAAGCCCTGATCAAAATCCACCTATAAAGTATTATAATTCAGGTTCTGGACTGTCACAGTTAAAATATTATAGAAGATCATACAGTCTTGTAAATATATGTCAAGTTATTCTTGGGACTTTTTACTTGTTTAGTTTGTGGGGGATATTTCCTTTTACAGAGAGAAAAATTTTAAAAAAGAAGATAAAAACTTGGATACAATACATACAGATTTTATCTACACTTTGAGATCTACATGTCCACCCAAAGTATTCATACTAGCCTAATTCAATAAAAATCAGTAGCTCAAGTCTGAAAACATTGGTTCATGTTCTAGACCAATTTCTATGTCCACATAGAAATAGTATTTTGTTAAGACTAGCACCATTGTTGCTCTAGCTCATTAAGACACAGACTCTGTGTCCACATGATGTGACAAGTTCAAGAACAGTCTGTAGTACAAGATGCTCTGCAGGGCACCTGCCCTTCAGCCACAGGACTGGCTTGCAGACAAAGCAAGTACACAGAGCCAATATGTGTATTCAGCACACAGCATTGAGTGGTTTCCAGAAGTAAACACTGCCTATAATTGCAGCCATGGGCAGTGAACTTGCCCTTTTGAGAGCTGTCATAAAAACATAATATAGAAAAACCCTGTGTCTCCTAGCTCACAATTTAGCAGTCTTATATGGCACCATCACTCTTTCAGTTTTCCTTCTTCCCACTCACCTCACATTCTCAGATTAGTGGAGTAAGAAACAGAAATACCAAAGAAATGAAATGCACTAAGCCATGTGTCTGTCTGTCTGTGTGTGTGTGTGTGTGTGTGTGGGCGTGCACATGCACTATGTGAATAAGCAAGACAAGCAGAGAAAAAATTTAGAAGAACATATATACCTCTCAGTACACTACAGTGTTTCCTCCCACTTACTCCCCTATACTATTGTTCCATCCATTCTTAACTTTCTTGTCCTGCTGAGCTTCCTGTCTTCAAACCACAGCACTGTCATTGTAATGCTTCCATGGTTTTAACCCCAGCCAGCAACTAAATACCACACAATCTCTCAACCCATCAGGAGGATCAGTGAGAGAATTGGAAAAATAAACATAGAAAACTCATGGCTTGAGATAAAAGCAGTTTAATAGGTAAGGCAAAAGCCACACATTCAAGCAAAGTAAAACAAGGTATTAATTCACCCTTTTTTATTGGCTGTCAGGTGTTCAGCTGTCCCCAAGAAGGCAGGGCTCCATCGTCCACTCCATGACAGTGACTTGGTAAGACCAAAACCATAACTCGAAATGTCCCCCTTGTTCTTTTGTTTACCACTGAGCATGATACAATATGGTATGGAATATCCCTTTGGTCAGTCACGGTCGCGTGTCCCAGCCGTGTCCCCTCCCAGCTCCTTGTGCACCCCCAGCTTACTTGCTGTTGGGACAGTGTGAGGAGAAGAAAAGCCCTTGACTCTGCGTAAGCACTGCTCAGCAGTAACAAAAACATCCCTTTGTTACCAACACTTCTTCCAGCGCCAATCCAAAACACAGCCCCATACCAGCTACTGTGAAGAAAATTAATTCTCTCCCAGCCAAAACTAGCACAAAAGCATAAATTGCTCTTCCAATAACTTGTTTCTTTCTCCCAATATCATCCTCAAAAGAAAATGGAGAATTAGCCCACATTTTTCCACTTCAGAAGTTATCTTGGCATCTTAACAGAATATTAGGCTTTTAATTTAAGTTCTAACTGCTACCTGAAACAGAACCTGAGTATTGCTAATTACATCAGAACATTACATTGTAGTGCTGTTGGTACCCTTGAATTTATACTACTATAGCACTCAAAGCCTAAAATGATGCTGATGACACTTCAAAGATGTTTCGCCCTCCCTTTGTATATTTCATCTACCTTTCACTGCAGTGTTTAGTATTCTCGTGCCTTCCCTCATCAGAAGTAATTTTTTTATATCATATTTAGTGTACTTACTGTATAATTATGTGATTCACCTTAAACGCTAGAAAATAAAACAATGTAAAATCTATACACAATACTAGACCTTATTGTTAGCGTATCAAAGAACCATCACACATGGGCAAGTATGAAACCATATAATCTCATGCTAAATTACTCTGATGTATTACCCCCATCCTCCCCTGCCTTGAAATGTATACCACAAGGAATGACCTATCCTTTTACACTTACTGTGAAGAGCTCAGCAGTTCCTGAAGGTCAGTTATGATAAAGAGAGGGAGAGGGAGGAAAAAGCTTCCATTTAGAAGAGTCCTGTGAATTAAAAGACTTCCAGAAACTGGTATGTCTTTGTTTTAGTTTAATTTAGGTTTTTGGACTATTGATTAAACTGGAGTGGGGAGCAACTACTCTGTATACTGTGATTTAGCTCAAGGAGTCAGCAATTGTAAGGTAAAGTCTATAAACCATTATGATTTAAAAAAAAAAGCATTGAGGGGAGGGTAAATCTCACTAGCTTTCAAAAATGTGAGTGATATTTTCTCTGTATAAATAACAGCTTATCACTTTTTTTTTTCCATTTTAAAGAAAAGCAAGATTTTAAACAATCTCAATTGCTCAAATAACAGTTGTTTGTTTGTTTTTCCTGCAAATGCCAAGTATTCAAAGAGTTAACCTCACTTAAACCACTTCTTTTCTAGCTGTGCCCCAGGGACTAAGACTGAATGTCGGCTGTCTTCCGACTTTAGTTTCCAAGCACTTCAACCGTGGCTAATTTTTGATGGTACAGGTTTAGATTAAACTATCAGGAACATGTTACATAGCAGTCAGTTACAGTAAAAAAAACCCGAACCCTATAGCACAGTTTTCTGTGAAGGAGTAAGTTTTGAATACATATGTTTCTGGTAATAATAACAGTAATAACAACAACAAAAACTACTAGCAAATAAAAATAAAGACTTCGGAAGAACTTCTAGTGGTGGAATAATAAGGTACATTGAATTTGTGAAAACTGCAAGCTAAATTTATTTTCTTAAAAAATATCTGGGTTTAATATATTTTCATTAACTCATGCTCTGGCTCATGAGTCTTATCAGTTTCATCCCATCAATAATAGTTGTGTACTAATGTCCAGCTAAAAAGATGAATTTTTGCCACATGACTCCATAGATCTGAAAGCCCAATAGTACATCTGAAGTAATATTAGCAGTAATTATAGATATTATAATGCACTGTACCTCCACTCTTTTTTTGAGGTGCACAAGCAAGCAAGCATACTTAGGATATTTTTTTTACTTAGATTTGTCCTTCTTCCATATGATTCTGAGAGATAAAAAAGACTTAACCTAACATTTTGTATCCAGTTCATGCCACATGTTCTTTTAATGAAGCCAGATGTATTGCAGACACCCTGAACATCTCTTAACCCTTGTGAAAAAGCCAGCTGGGTACCATTTGTATCTGGCCAAAGTTAAATCTACATCACTATTTTTCTGTGTTTCTGTGTCTATTAACTGTCATAATACTGTTCATGGCCAACTGGGAATTTTCTGATTTTAGAAAGAATTACATTTGGCTCTAAAAACAAAGACATATTTCCTTCCATGTTGTTCCCATAAGAACTATCACATTTGTTTTATGTTCATAGTGCTAGACAAAAAATTAACAAACTTGGAAATAAATCCAAAATACATTTAGAATTTACCTTGATCCCTAATTTTGCCTATAGAGGGAATTTAAGTTTTTAGGTAGTTTTGTATATATTTCAACACTATCTTTTTTTGCACTTAGGTTTGTTGTGGTTTTTTCAGTGGTGTACCTTCAGCTGTATTAAGTCAAATTTGAACTAAGAATTCTATTTCCTTTGTAATTCAGGAAGTAATTTTTAAACTCTTAAGATGCAAAAGACTTCTATACTCAGACTGTCATGACTAGGGTTGTGTGAATTCTACTTTTAACAATATACTTCCCAAGTTGTATTATTTTTGTAAGAAGTTCTGAGTCCACAGGATAGGAACAATTCACAGTATTATGAAATTGAGGAATAACTGCATCCATTCTTCCTGCATCTGCCTGAGCAAGCATTTAATGTAAATTTATGTATTATCTTTCTTATTTTTCTCTTTGAGAAAAGTGGTAACACTGGATGATCTTGATCCCCTTTATCAGGCTGGAGGAAGATTGAGGCATTACAATCTAACATCTGAAGCATTTTCATCAATTCTAGAAACACTATTTGATTCCTTCCCACCTAATTAAATGTTCTTACAGGAAAACAGCAGCGAAAAAAAGTCATTTGGTACAGCAGAAGAATCCATCAATCATCTTACACATTGATTTTTTTATTCCTTTCTCCAGTCAATCTTCTTTCTCCTTCAAATCTCTAATAAGTTCTGAAGGCACTACATACACTCTTCTAAATAATTGAAGGCCTTACAACAGTTTCTTTTTCTGGGTGGATGTGAGGCTGTATAGCGTACAAGGCTGAGGAAACAGAGATTCCTTCCTGCACACTGTGAGAGTAGATGAGTTGCTTAGAAAATGATGACTGGTTTGGAGATTTATTAACCTTTTAAATTTTTTCTCAGGACACCCATTTGTTTCTAAGTAACAGAGGAAAATAAGAAAGAGGCAGTTGTTAAGGCATGGAGAAAAATGCTTCTTGAAGTCCAAAGTTTTGTTAATTAACATTTTTGTAGAGCAGAATGACATTGATAGTAGTTCTTGGCCTCCTAAATCTCAATAAGCATTTGCCAAAACCAGCCTATACAGAATCCTAGGAAGAGGATCCAATTTTTCACAGATACATATTGCTCCTTTGATGAATCGCAGAGATCTAGTGGATCCATGTTCTTTGTGAATATCATATCCCAGTTTGCACAGGGATGTTTTAAGATCTCTTTCTTGATCTACTCTAAACTTTGTTACAAGCTACCTTATATAACCTAGTGTTTCCATCAAACAAAAAAATGCATGTTTGACCTCTTGTTAGTGTTACAACATTCATCAGTTTAACTTTTTTGGACATAGGGGCTGGAAACTGCTTGTGTATCGCAAGAACACTACTACTGAGAAATGGTTTTCTGTGTGCAGAGCTTCGGAGTCAAGTATATTAATTTACTGTACCAAATTATTTGTCCTGCAGATGATCTTTTGTTCTCTGCCCTCCCTGCATCCAACACCCCTGCCCGATGCTACCATAATGTTTGCACAGTAAATGTGATACGTTGGCTGAAACATTTTCAGTGTTTAGAAAACCTTTAAAATGTGGTTCTGCTCGTTTCTACCAGTTCTACCAAATGATTGCAAAGCCATCACTGTGAGACTGGAAATGTCTGATGAGTATAAAGAAAAAAGGAATCACAACTCAGAACACACTCAAACAAGCAAACTGGCAAAGAGACCACACAAAAAAACGAAGCAATATATATATTTTTTAAAGAGGTGGTATTTTATGATGCAAACTGCTTATATGTAGTGAAAAAGTTGCTGCTGAGAAATGGCATTCTACCCACATTGTTTCACAGTCAGGTATAGTAATTTGCTGTTCTAAATTATTAGTTCTGCAGATGCTGGGTTCCCCATCACTATCTTCTCCACAGGAATGATACTGCAATGTGGCCTATTAGCTTTCTGTGAGTTGTTATTTCAATAGCTGTACACATACACCTCTGATTAATGAAACAGCTTATATATTAAAAAAGTACTTTTACTGAAATGTCTTGTCAGGAGATTTGTGGAGTAGTTTATCATAAATGTTGGTTACATTACAACACAGTGCTGAGAATTATTACAATGATTGCTTTCAACAGCACACTTCCTTCTTCCTTGATCCCAGTCTCCAACTAGAAAGACAGAGAACACTTGGTCTTGATTGTTTATCATGGAGTCTTCTCCTTCAAACCCCAGAACATCATACCTGTTTTTCAGGGACACATCAATAATGAGGAGACTCTTCCTTCTGCTCTGTGGAGAGATCTAGTTTCCTTTGTTTTGTGAATCGACCAGGGTCAGGTCAGGGTTGGAAGTTAACTTGCCTTCTGCTTCCAAGGACTTAAGGCAGGGCCATTGCTCTGCCTAGGTCAGTGCATAATACCATGTATCAATCTCCTGTTCAGATTTGTGAGTAGTATGCTGCCTGGTAAGCTTTTCATACAACATGGCAACCTGCTCAAAAAGCTTATCTACGTGGATGCATTGCACCCACGGCACCCACCTGTGCCTTCAGGCCCCATGGGGAATTCCAGATTCTGGAGTTTTCTACAGCTGAGGGTCTGGGAAGCTCTTTTAGACCAGTGTGCCCTCTCTGTTCACCACGCCCCTTCTCTCTTGCAATCTACCACAATTGCTTCTGGCAATACCTTCATCCCATCAGCCTCAGTTATGAGAGCTGCCTCTTCCTGGTGGGTCTTTGACCTTTTGTATGGATTTTCCTGACTTTGGGAACCTCTAGTCCAGCTTGGCGTAGTTCTCAGCTCCCAGAATTTACTGTAGCTGTTGCTGCTGTTGCTGCATGCCTCACTGATTGATGATTCAAAGACTTTCAAGATGCTTACATAATTAAGGGGCTGTGTTGGTTTCTGGGGGTGTTCTGGTGGGGTGCTACAACCTTCCAAACCAACTCCAGCAGAAAGTTACTCAGCAAGCCACTACACACACACATACACACACACACCTGATAGCTTCTTTGAGAAATCGACAGCAAAAAGGCAGGAAGGATCTTCATATAGAGTTCCACGATACAGGTTTATTCAGCCCGCATATGAAGGTTTCCAGTGACAAAAGATAAAGAATAATGGAGGTCCAAGGTTATATATGGGGGTGGGGAAAGCATCAGGGACCAATGGTCTGAGGGCACAGGGGCAATACATAGGCGGGACTAGGGTATGGAAGCCAATGGGGTAAATCTGAGGGAGTGGCAAAGGAAGAAAGGCCCATGGAAGAGTGGAAAAGGGAGAATTTTCTAGGGCAGTTGCCATGTAAGGTAGAAGGGGGGAGGGAGGCCAGCTGGCTAACCAGGGAAGCAGATCTGCAGTATATTTACATACTAGAACAAAGCATCCTGGGAGAGGCCTTTTCAGTTACCATAACCTGGAGAGAATTTCTATCCCTAGGGATGATCCCACCAATGGACTTAGTTTGTGCTGTGGGGCCAGGGGGGCCCATAGGGCTGATCACTAAAAGAAGTTTTACGTCTGTGATGTTTATCGGGATCAGGTAGATCATCCTATAGCCTTGCATCACTAGTTTGGCTCAAAATAAGAAATCACTAGTAACTTATCTGTACCATTTCCCAAAACACTTTTGTTTTCCATCCTGTTCTCCCATACAACACCGTACCACCTAAGAGATTTTAGTAGAAGAATTAATGAGATGAGAGCTTGACACTGCACATCTGGAAGCTTTAGTATGTGCCAGTCAGCTCACACAATTTTTCAAGTTCACCTTCCTCTTCAGGATTTGAGGTCAGCAACAATTACAGAAAGAGAAACAGGAACAAGGTAAAAGGGCATCAACTTCTGTGCCTTGCTGGCCTGATAAATTTGTTTCAGAAGGAATTTTGCTCTAAATATAAACAATTCAAGGTCAAGTTAGTCATGGAATTTTTTATCTCCCGGAAAGTAATTCTAGTGAGGAAAGCTTCATGCATGCAGAAGCAAATCACTTCTGGCTGAATGACTTGAAAACTTTAAAAGGCTAGAATCTAAAGTTCAAGCAAATAGCTTTTATGGCATCTCTTGTATGTTTAATAAAGGAAATAGTAGATCTTTGGGAAAAACACTTGCAGGAAAAGGCTACACAAATTTCGTATCTCTAAATCATTCATAGACTATGACTCTGAAGTACTTTAATTTATACTGATGACCTACTCTGCTACCTAGGCATTAAAAATGGGTCTCAGTCACTAGGACAGAGGTTGTTCTGGGGTAAATCCAACTGAACTTATGGAGCCTTCAACAGTAGTGTAAATCAGGAATACCTTCCCCTGAATGAGAGGCCAAATGGTACACAGATATTCGTAACCAAGAACATAATTTGACCCACAAAGATTGTGACATTTTCAAAATAGTAAAGAACATGAAATCATGGTCTCAACTCTGCCAACTCGCCAGTAGTCAATTAACAGCAAGATTTTGTGGGGGGATGGGGAGGTAGGGGGGTTGGGTGTGTGTGTCTGTCTGTGTAAAGCTTTCCCTCAGAAGGCCTGTCCCTCACTTGGTCCTCTTAATAAAGTAAGGTTAGTACAGTCATGTTTTCTGGTGTTCCTTTTTCACCTCATTGCATGTGGCTTTTAAAATGTAGATGCCATTGAAAAGAAAACAACTAAGGGGTCAACTCATCCTGTCTGGATCAGTACTGCTCAGCTCGGTGATGTATAAGTGTATTATAATCAAATGTCTTGAAACTAAATTTTGTTAGCTTTATTATAAAATCATAGAATGGTTTGAGTTGCGCTTGACCTTACAGATCATCAGGTTCCAACTCCCCTGCCATGGCCAGGGAATACTCCCATGTAATACTCTGATATTACTCAGAGTAATTTGCAAAATAAAGCACAACATCTCATAAAAGCAACAGACCTAGTACTGAACAGAAGGATGTCCTTTTCAGAGAGGCAGTCACAAAGCTCCTGAATAAATATCAAAGTATTGTTATATTGCTACAGGAATATGTAGTTCTACACTACCTTCACCAGAGGTTTGGGACTTACACTTGGTTTGACGGTTGCTTGGCTTAACAAATCCCATGAGATCTGATTAACTCACTACAGGATGGGGTACTTCCAGATTTATGGGATCCCATTCTTAGAGTTCTTAAAAGCAAGGTGCTTTTGTGGGCTTTGGTTCTGTTTGGGGATATTTTGGGGACCCGCAGATACATGTGATTAACCATCACCAGGCACAATAAAATGCATATAGCATAAGCATTCAAATGTTCATTTATCTTAAGTAACCTTTGCGAAGAAAGTTTGACAGTTTGTTCAGACAAAAATTTTAAGAACTATTGAAGCTATTTTTTTATGAATGTTGCTTTCCATAAAACAGAAACTCTTAAACCTGCAAACAGATGCTAGTTCTCTTTGATGACAATTTAATTTTCAGACTGTTTTGTTATGGACACGTGACTTACTCAGGAAAATTCTGGTTTTCTCCTAGTAAGGTTTGAATCCTATTTACCAACTTCAGTCAAATCTGAAACAAACTTCAAATTATTTCTATTAGAAATAATTTACATTAATGCCAATATGGGAAGAGTTAGGTGGATACCTCTTTGAGAATGTTATTTACCAGGAGACAGGAGAGTTCAGATTGTGTGTTCTTTGCAGCAGCAGCTAACTTCCCAGTCAACAGCCATCTCCTGATATACTTTCCACATTAAGTGCTGTCCCAGCCTAATTACAGAGGATGAAAAGACATCTAGTTTATCCTGTCTGGGTAGATTTAGAAGGTGCAAACTCATTGAAAAGCAGAGTTACTTATTTCTAACATTCATGGGAAAATTTTGAATTGAAAGAACTTTTTGTCTCCAGTGTGCATTAAGCACTTGGCTTCTATCATCCTTAGATGCCTGGTTTATTCCTGATTTGATGTAGTTATTCTCACCTGGTTGAAGTGGGCAGGTAACTGAGGTATGACATCACAACTCTAGAGATCAAAAATATTGACTGATATGCTTTCATTATTGTGCAGACAGGCTCAGAAGTAACAAAAAAGATGACACAGATTCTCTTGATGACAGTGTGAACTTGAAGTATTACTGTCTTCCCATTTCTATCCTTCCACCTATCTCCAAGAGGAAAACAGAAGAATTCATCTTAGTAAGGCAGAAGAACATCTGTTTTTTAAAACAGGTAACTCTGTATTTCAGTAGTGGGCTGGGGGCACACCGTATTTTCAATGGTAAGTGTGTACATTAACTGCTAAACTCATTCTTTATAAACAGCTATTAATAAAACAGATATTTACATTCCAAAGTATGAAATAGAGGTCCAAATCAACTTCACATCTTAAAAGTCACTTGTATAATTCATAAGTCAGTGACAAACCTAATGAATTAGTCACATAACTGACACTTTAGAGACAGAACTTTGAATTTGGATGCATGTTTTATTTAAAGTTTGGTATGCTATATAAATAAATCATGAAAATATACTTCTGACTCAGACAGTAAATAATAATGTAAAGAATAGCATCTTCTGGTACAAAATTGTGAGAGGAAGGGTAATTGAATGACTTGGTGTTACTTGGCTGGCACAGACAAGTGAGAATCCGCAGTAGCACTTTCAGATCCTTGTTGCTTTCTGCCAGTTTAGAGGAGTGATATATCAGTCTAGGTTTGACTGCTATAAAGGATTGTTTATACTTAAGATAAGCAGCAAATACAGTCCACTCTGTATCAGGAGTAAGATGGGAATATTTAATCTCTAATTGCCTGGCTTCTCACAGGAGAACTTCAAATCTCTCCCATCACAATTTTTCTGTGTTCCTTTTTCACTTGGCTTCTAGATATTAAAGTGGACAACTCTATAAGTGGCACAAAAAAAAAGCACCTAATTGAAGGCCTGATTGGTAACAAATTAAAATGTATTATTTTGAATGGGAACAGCTTTGTTAAGAGCTTCCATATTGGAGGAGTGGAAAGCAAAAAGAAAGATATGAGTGACATATAAGGGTAAATCTACTGATTTTGCCATTTAGGAGATATTTTTACTCCTTATACTTTGCCATATCTAAGACTCTAAAATGCTCACAGTTAAGGAAGTAATGAAGTCGTGTACATAGCAAGTCACAAAGTTGCAATGCTAAAAGTAAAAAAAGAAGGCTGGCAATAGAAGGTGCTTTTTTTTTTTTCTCAGTACCACTGAATCCTTCACAGCTTGAACATAATTTGTTAGCCTGAACATTAATGGTACCATTTTTCTTCTGTATATACCTCCAGACTGACTCATTGCCAGTTAGAAACAGTGACATGCGTTTGGTGAAAAGAAATGTCTAAGCTCACTGGCAGTCAGCAACATCTTCAAAGTGCTAAAAATATACATATGTTTGTTAGATGAACCAAAACCCTATTCAGACTCTTGGTAACCAAGTGGCTTTTTGTACAACGAAAATTCACCAGAAGTAGATTCATGAGCTCAGAAAGAATTTCCAAAAGTGCTTATTTTGTATTCTACTAGGTGACATCTAGGTTTATTAGTTAAAATTTCACTTTAAAAAATATGTGTGATGTATAGGACATGCTAATTCATGACTGGTAGTAGAGCTTTAACTTTGTTTTTGCTTCAAAAAACACCGTCCAGTTCTCTTAAATTATGAAACATCTTTCTAGTCCTGCTTGAATTCAATCTATGATTCTTAATCTTCTTGCTTCTGTATGTGGTATCTCCACAAATAATCCAGTCTTGATCTGCACATTTTCTTCTTTTACTTCCCTCATCATGATATAGTTGTCCTCACCAAAATCCAAGAATGCTGGCTCTTAATTGGTCTTTACAGCTCATAATACTTGTTCATTAGCAATCCAGAGGTCCATTAGTATCTTTATCTTTTAGTCTTTTGACTACTTTTTCCATCTACAGTACATGCCTGAGATGAACTTTATTTTTTCTCCTCAAAAGCCTGTGAAGATCACAGGAGAGAAGAAGATCTCTATATGAGAATTTTATATGCAGTCAGTTTGAAGATGAAGGGTGAAAGAGGGAACAGAAGATGCAAAGGCAATAGGCATTAGCTGCTTGTTAGTCATGTATAAACCTTTGCCCTCACTTCACGAGGGTTCTTATCCTTTTGCTGAGAGATTAAGTCAAAACACGATGTCCTTACATTCAGGAGGAGAACAAATTCTTGTTCCACACAGTAATAAAGACTGGAAGTGCTCAATTGTTGTGAAGAAGAATGAGAAAGGGCAAATAATCTGGAGGAAAAGGAGTAACTTGGTTTTCAGGACTTCTGCCTTTTTCCTGGAGACACATGCAGAACTCTGACAACAACAGGCAGAGAAATTAGTAAAGCCAGCAGGTCTGAATTTATGCCTGTATTTGTAAGGAATCTACCACTAACATGCCATGACAAGGACTTCAGATGCTTTCCCTTTAAGATATTTAGTGCCTGAAAATAGGAGATAAAGTCTCTGAACAAAAAAATTTCTGGGTTCACAGTTCTGTTTCCATGGAGCCCAAATGCTGGAAGAATGAGACACAGATATGGACCACCACAAATAATGAGAATATGAGTTAAATTTTTGTTGCGATTGCATAGCAGTTACCACACATTAAGTGCTAATTTGCACAAAAGTACCTGATTCTAACTTAAATGCTCAAAAGTTAAAAAACTGAAGGTTTTTGTTCATGTTTTTTTGGTTCGTTTATTTGATATAATTGTATGAGAATCTCATGTCCCTGAAAGGAGAGGAAGGGTGGGGAAAGCCTTTAAGTCTGCTAGCTATAGAAAAAAAGCCCTCCAAGATTGGAAATTAGTTAAAAAGTTTCTGCATTGTAAGAAAAGCACTTTTCTAACAATGCATTGGCAAGAACACCACACGGGTAGATGGGAAAAAAGAGGAAAAGGAGGGATATAGCTGCTATATAGCTATAAAATTCATCTAAAGGAGCAATGTGTATTTATGCAGTTTTTAGAAATGTGTTTTGTGGCACTTCAATTGTCTATAAAATAATGTTTCAAGAAGCAAATTCTTAAGGAGAACTTTAAGAATTAAAGTTATATGATTAGCCTGGGTCAAGGAATATAAATAAAACCAGGAAGAAGATCCTTAGAGTTGAAACTGAGTAAGAAGTATATCCTCTATCATCTCAAGACACAAGCCTGTTTCAGTTAACAAGATAGGTTAGGCCCTCAAATCTCCTGTAGAACTCATAGAGCCACATCCATGTCTTCATATGTCTTGACAGAAGCTTCATGAGCTATGATAATGAATAGCTGATTATCCATATACTGCATAAGATACATTTGGCAAATCGTGAATCATCTGTTTGAAAGAATGTGTTCTTTATCAGTAGTCTGACACTTCTCTAAACTGCACTTAGGCTTGTGATGCCCCAAATAACTTAGACCTATGAGGCTGGGGAAGCAAGTGACAAAATAAATGTCAGTGGGCCTCAACTGAAATGAAAAAAAAAAAAGTCACTTAAACATGTATCAGGCATAACCACTAGGTTTTGGTAGAGAGCAAGGACCTACAGTAATGATCTATGCAAAAAGAGGTCTGGAACTTCTCTGAGCTGGTCATAGCCAGTTACAGATAGCTCTGCTATGGACAAAACAAACCCACTGAACACACAACTATGCCCATCAGAGGAGCATATGGTGTGTCTGCAAAAGGTATATTTAAGGGAGAACATTAGCATCCAGAGAAGAAAAGATGCAACAGACCAACAAAAAGGCAGGTGTGACACCTGAGTGGAGGCAAGGAGGAAAATAAAAGAGATGTCAGGGTATAAGGGACAGCATATCAGGAGAGGGATGCAGAAGAAAAGAGAAGTCAAGGAGACAAAACTTAAAGACAGAAGGGTAATAGTCTTCTGACCAAGGCTGGAGGAGCAGCCCTAGCAGTCAAGACGCAAACAGAGGCTCAAACAAGGACTAAAGCAGAGACTCCAGAGAAGGACTATACCAAAGACATACCTGGGTAGATTATAGCATAAAGGCATCTGAGCAGGGACTGGAGCTGAGACACCCAAATGGGGCAAAGCACAGGCGGTTAAACAGGTCTAGTTATAGGAGACACCTGAGGAAAGGGAGATTCAAAACTAAAGGTGTTTCTTTTGGTCCATGATAACACAGGAACTTTTTTACAGATGGCAAACAGCATATCTACAGAACCCCACTGGCCCCAGCCCTAGTAACCTAATCTAGTTGTCCCTGCCCCACTCAGTGGGCTAGACTAGAGAATTCTGGTGGTACCTGCCAGCCCCAACTGTCTGAGACGTTAAGGGTTTGTTACCAATGTAACCATGGAAAGTTCCTCATTCCAAAACACTTAATTAGCACCTTTTTTATATACTTCTGAGAGTTTCTAATTAAATTTGAGATCTGTGGTAAATGGAAAGTACATGAACATAGGAATGAGCAGGGCAGTTTCTGTTCTATATACTTTCCTATTTGTACCTCTTATCTTGCAGAAATAATATTGTTAAGAGATCTGAAGAACTACTGTCAGGTAATGTAGAAAAGTGGGAGACAAAGGCCATTCAGTACACTGGGAAAGGAATGGGTGGAGAAATGTCACGGCATTATCACCTAGAGAGGATAAAAATGCTATATATTATTTGCTTCACCTTCTTGATCAAGATGTAGTTTCTCTGGTAGAAGGAAAAGGGAGAAACTGAACTTAGTTGTTTCTAGTCAACACAGTCGCTGCTAGTGTCCTAGAGACTTTTGGTATCAAAATAGGTCTGTGAGACTTTGAAGAAAACGACAAAAGTAATACCCAGAAAGGCTAAGGCAGTGATAGGGTATCAAATTAAAAACAGCTTTCAAAATGAGCAAATTTCTTGAGAAGAATTGTACTGGTGTAGAGAATCTGAGCTCCAGGACTGTCTGAAAAATGGGACTGTTGCTGAAACTAAGTGTGTTGGGTGTAGCTCACCATCCTAACACTCCTTTTTTGAAGAGGCTACACTTATTTCTTTCCTAGTCCCATTTCAGGACTGCACATAGTTCTGAAGTTATCCTGGTATTTTATTTATAAGCATAAAGAAATATTTGCCCAGATTAAGTTTGACTTTTTTTTTTTTTTTTTACTTTTTGTACCATGACAGTACCATGAAAAATAATATGGCAAAAAAATAATGTTTTGGACAATATTTCATCTTGGATGCCATTCTTGAGACATTTTAACAAATACTTCCCACCACCTCCTACTATCTAACTGTCCACTCAAACTCAAGGAGAGAAAATTCACTTATATAAAAATCTGTCTTCCTGGTTTTAGAGAATCAGGCTTATGGTAAATAGTTTTTAGTAATTTCAGAGAGGAAAGTTCAGACTACTGAGATAAACCACTAGAAAACTAAAACACCATACCCATATTTCACTACTGTTTTTCCCTAACTTTCAGCTGATTGCTGCATAAGCCTAGAAAATTTTTATCTTTCCATTAATTAAACATAACATTTAAGCAATTCTAGGAACACACAAACCTCTAAATAACAGCTGAATAAAACATGCATAAAATGTGCAGAAAGATATGTGGATTTAGGATTCCAGTGACTGTTTCATTAGCTGTTTATTACTATCTAGACAATATTTGTAATTTTATTATATTTTCGAGTATATATTGGTCAAGCAGTTCAATGTAATTTCTCCTAATGTGTAACAGTCATAAATTAGTCTATAGTTCTTCCTTGCTTGCTTTCCTTAACAGCAATTTACTTTATAGTAGAAATCACTATCTTAATTTGATTGGTTTACTTTTTAGCTTTGAATAATCAGCCTAGACCAGTATTTGATTCATGTTATCAAACTCAGGATGCATTTCTAAAGCCTTTAAGCATCACACTGCTGAAAAAACAAGGTGCAGTTTAAAACGATTGCAAAGATTAATCTCTCTATAAGCCTTCAAATCAATAGTATTGATTTCAATTTAAGGCTTTATTTATCCCTGTTATTTCATTTAGTAAAGATCTACCACTTATCTAGAAGCAAGACATAAGCACATAAAGATAATAATACCAAGTAATTTTTTTTTTCTTTCTCATATAATCAATCTCCTGTCCAGCACTCTGAAGAGAAACTGTCCAGCAAGTAGTGAATTTTTCAGCAGAAAAGTGATATTAGTTTTAGACATCATAAATAGTCACCTAGTCAAATACTTTTTTATGTTTTAAAGTCTATTTTTTTATTAAGGTTATGCTTGCAGTAATAAGTAGTAATTAGTACAAGAAAATTTCTTGTTTGTAACAATGATCTGTTCCATTGACATGAGCAAAAATCATATCCCACACCACTGTCAGAATCACAGATTCATAGAATGGTTTGTGTTGGAAGGGACCTTAAAGAGCATTTAGGTCCAGTGCACCTGGCACAGACAGGGACATCTTTCATCTGACCTGGTTACTGAAAGTCCCATCGCGTCTGGCCTTGAACACCTCCAATGGTAGAACAGTCACAATTCTGGGCAACCTATTCCAGTATCTCTCCACCCTCACTGTGAAAAATGTCATCTTTTCATCCAGTCTAAATCTTCCCTCTTTCAGCTAAACACCGTTATCCCTTGTTCTGTGACTACCAGCCTTGGTAAAAATATCCTCATCTTTACTGTAAGTCCCTGTTATATATTAAAGGGCCGGAATGTGGTCTCCTCAGAACGTTCTTGTCTCCAGGCTGAAATAACTTCAACTCACTCAGCCTTTGTTCATAGGAGAGGCATTCCACCCCTCCCCTCATTTTGTTACCCTTTTCTGGATCTGTTCTGAGAGGTCCATGTCTTGTAACAGAGACCGCAGAACTGGATGGAGTATTGCAGCTAGGATCTAAACAAAGAGGAGGAGAAAAGCAGAATCAACTCTCTCATCCTGCTGGTTGCCCTTCTTTTGTGCAATCCAGAATAGAATTGACTTTCTGGAATGCAAGTCCAGATTGTAAGCCCGTATCCAATTTTTCATATACCAGTATCTCCAAATTTTTCTCTGCAGGGCTGTTCTGAGGCAATTCATTACCAACTCTCTACTGATATTCACTAATGCCCAAGAGATTACCCAGCAAAGTTATACATTCCCCAACCCTTTAAGTGTTCAAGGTCAAGTTGGATGGGGCTGTGAGGAACCTAATCTGGTGTAAAATGTCCCTGCCCAAAGCAAGTGGGTTTAGACTTGATGATGTTAAAGGTCTCTCCCAAACCATGCCATTCTATGATACTATGATTTTCCTGACCACGATACAGGTCCTTGCCCTTGGACTTGTTGAACTTCATGAAGTTCACATGGGTCCACTTCTCAGTTTTGTCAAGTTCACTCTCAAGCTTGTCAATGTCCTATGGCCTGTGTGTTGTAGTTTACTTTTCTTCCTTTGATGGATAGATAGAAAATATGCTATCAGACACAAGAAGTTCTCTGAAATAATTAATCAACTGTAGAGGTTATAAAGTCAGAACATTGGTTTCACCTATCTTGAATTTTTGTGCAACGTATGCTTTAGGTGCACTTTATATCAATTCATATTCCAACTGGAGTTTTGCTTTTAGGTAAGTACTGTATTTTGTCTTGATTTAAAAATTCCTCACAAAGAATTAATTGCAAATCATACCACTTGTTCAGTTGATTAACAATGTTAATTAAAATGTGTTTCACTTACGGAGTAAATTTCTGTAAGTTCATCGTAAATTCAATATACTAGGGTGACTAATTGTTCAATGTCATAATTCTGTTCATGTAAGTTATAGAATCTTCTTACCCCAATATTGCCATTTTCTGTGTTCTTCATACATTCAGAGATTCTATTCTTATCTATTTTCTAACCATTTAAATTTTGAGTCTGTGTTATGCATTTTCTCCACTAATCGTGGCCACATCTTCTGGCACTGAGAACAGTTCTACACAGAGGGATATGTGAATCAGCCTAAGTTTACCAAGACTATTGCACACACAAGAAAGGGTTACAATATTTTTCTGAGAACACTTGTCATTTGTGGTCAGCTTTTATGTACCTACCTCCTAATCTTTAAGAGTTATTGCTTCCCAAGCAATCTTCCACTCTGAAAGAATGTCTTATGTTCTTCTGTCCTACATGTAGATCTTGCATTTAGCTGAATTTGACATGTTTGTAGATTGACTTGACTTCTTATTTTTCCCCTTTTTCTCTGGCCATCCTTGAGTCCTTTAGGAACATCATCAGTCATGTACATTTGTGATAAAATTGTTAAATGATGAAAGACCAGAACAAATATGCAGGATTAAAATAAAAACCTGCCTGCCTGGTTGGTTCTGTCTGTTTGACTTCACAGGTAAATCTATCAAATAACATGACTGTGTTTGGAATGTTTTTCAGTGGGCTGTTGCATGACAATAATGACTCATAATAATAAAGGAACACTGAAGGAAACAATTCAGTTTTTCAGTTGTGAATACAAAATATTGCTAAACTACTTAGATGACACAATTTACTGCCAATATGCTTATAAAAATAAAAACTTCGCAGTTTCTCACTATACTAATGTGATTTCCTAAAACCAGGCAATCAATCCCAATCAAGTTACTGCTTTAGAAATGAATAAATAAAACCATCACTATGAAGCAGAACATTTCACAATACTTTTTTGTTTTGCATATTTTTTCACATTTACTTGATTTAAATGTATTAAAGAATACTTCTAAGTTGAACTTTTCCAAGTTTGAAAAGAATACCCAAAGGAACATTGAAAATTGGATTTTAATTATTTCTTTACTTTTTAAACATAATAGAGTCAATGTAACACTTCAAACAAAAATGTATTAAGCATTAAGTGTCCTATTTATAGGGGAAGTTATTTTCATAGTTTAGAATCACCTTAAGTTTAATTTTTATATTTGATAGATGTGTTACCTTATTCAGAAAAGTTTCTTTCTCTGGATCATTTGGTAGTAAATAAATTATATGCAATCACCATTAATCTCAGTACTTCAGGAATAAAATAATTGAAGTATACCTCTTCCACCAGTTAATGGTAGAGAACTGTGCAGAAATGAAGCAGACTTCCTGATGTCATATAATGTCATCTAATCACATATAGACATAGTAATGTATGGGAAACTTTTGCCTATACTTTTTGAGTATATCAGTTCTTCTATTCTTTTATCCTATTGAGCTTGCCATGAATGAAATGCAAGTGCCTGATAGCATTTTGTGTAGCTAATTTTCTATTTTGTCAGGGCACAAGATATTTTTTCATCATATCACAGGGCATTTAATTGCATTACATTTAATCCTTTGTAATCCTTTAAATCCTCCATTTAATCCTTAGCACAAGCACACCTTTTTCACTTGTGCTTTGCAGCATGTTTTTAAGGGTGAGGAGGTTATATTGTGCTTTCAGGAGGAGTACAGCACTCCAAGAACTTCAGACTTTTGATTGTGACACCATGTAGATTGCACAAGTACCATTCACTTACTTGAACTATGTCAGACTGCATATAAACAGCACCTATTCAATATGTTCATATGCAACAATCACACATTTTAAAAAATCCATGAAAGTCAGTGGGATTTAGAGACCGGGATAAATCCCTCTATGGAGAGTGGCCATTGTAATTGTGCAGTCTGCTTACTATGTAGTTGTGCTTAATATCTTCTAATAGTTCAGGTAATTACCATTCTAATTTCAAACACTGAAAAACTTAATCTGAGGCTGAAAAGAACAACAAAACCAACATGCATTTGCATTTGCAATCTTTTTCTTTTACATGGCCGGTGGCTAAAATGCAGTTTTAATTAAATTTTTATTTGTCTACTATCATTTAGCAGTGCCATTTCCCCTGATATTATTTACAGTGGTTTGAGGTTTGGGTCGTAATTTTTCTTTGTTTCTTTTTGGTTTTTTCCCAATATGCTGTCAATTGAATTATTTATTGATGTTACATGCACTTCAAAGATACCTGCCCAGAATACATAGAGATATAAATACATGTATATATAGTTATACAGACTTACAATTTGCCACTGTTTTCAGGTTATGGATTCTCTGTAAGGCAAACAAGGTCTATTACACTGAAGAAACTAGACCACTGAAAAACTAATAGTATTCTGATATCTACTGTTTGTATGTGTGACAGTTGATCATCTGTTCTTGTAAAAAGGCGGGGTAGCGAAGGAGAGGGAATCCCAGAATGTAGCACACGAGAAAGAAAACTCTTAAAAAAGTAATGCTCTGGGCATAACTTTATTTCTCACCTCCAGAGAAGATTTGTACCAGAGGGCAGAAGCAAGATTTCAGCCACGAAGGGCCTTTCTCAGAAGAATAGTTTGTATTCAATAACGAACACATCTTAAATTTTTTAAAGACATCTTGCTTCATAGTAGTCCTTGATAAGGTCATCCATGTCTGGACTGCCTACCCACATTTCCACACTAGTGATGTGGAGATAAAGCAACAAACATTATGAGTGAAGTCTTCTTATTGTGTCCGTAGTCCTTAAAAGCGAATATATGAGGCTCAAGCCTTTAAAGCTAGAGACATAACAGTAGTATAAAGTAAGTATGAATCGCATGGAATGACTTAACTAAGTCATTCCATGCGATTATATAGCATACAGGTGTATGGAATATTTGTTTTCATAGCTGTTCAAATTTTGTTTTGATTTGCTTTGGTAGCTCAATTTTTTGCATGATACTACCAGAGCAAATATCAGATGGCAATCTGACAGTAAAGAAAAAACCAAAACTTTTCAGACAATCTGCAATATGGCTAAATCTCTGAACTGCTAATACCCATTTCCGAATGGAAATGATGCTGCACTATAACTTGTACACAAAATTCATCAACAGAACAATTTTTGTCATTTTCTCTATATATTATTCACCTCATATTATTGTTAAATTCTATGTTCCAAAATAAAGATGACAGTTAACATACAAGTTATTAATTGTTAACACATATATCTCCATAATCTCTAATATCTTCCATCTGTTAAATGTTAACTTGATTTCCAATTGCCAATCTAACAGTAAACTACTCTTCTGTATTGTCTGCCCTCATAACTTCATACATCTTTTACCTCCCACAGAAAGCTGTACACAATTGCCTGCATTCTTTCATTATTCTTTGGAACACAAGTGTGTGCATACATAACCTGTAATAAAGCAAACAAACACACAAACAAGCAAGGAAGTTCAAAATCTTATGTGTACATAAGAAGGAAGTGTATTTAGGACAGAAATTAATTACAAATCAATTGAGGATTGTGCCTTATTTTTAAATTAGTTTCATCAGTAAATTCTTAGTTGTGGAGGAGATGATGACAAAATGTTGACTGTGACTCACAGGAATTACTCAATTTTGTTTACAAATAAACTGATATGTGAAAGAAGGATCCTACCATTTGACTTTTAAAAATATTGTCCAAAAAGAGCGAAAATTTCCACTTACCTGTCTGTAGCCTTCAACACGATCTCATCATCAGAAACCTCGTGATCTCATTGATATTCTTAAAAGCAAAGGAAAATAGTATGTGTATAATCAGTATGAACTTAAAAATTAGAGAAATTTTTAACAGACTACTTTAATAATGACAGAGCATGCACATAGATTATCCTTTTTTTCAGTAGAGCCATCTCTAACAGGAATCTGTAGATTCCGTGAGAATCTTGATTTTCATTAAATTGTGAACCTTTTGTCAGATATTGAACTTCATGTGATAAATACATTTTGGAAAACAGTTTTCATTTTAATCTAAAACACTGTTAGACAAGATTGATACAATTAAGAAGTTGTACATTTCTAATAGTAGAGCGTGACATCGGTGAAAGCAAGCCTCATTTGAAAAAGAGTATATTACTGCCTTTACATCAGTAATATAGGAATAAAACTAGCCACTTCACAGAATAGCTTTATACATAAGCAAACAATCCTTAAAAGAAGAAAAATGCCAAATTCAGTCCTCAATACAGAACTCATGTTGCATTAATAAAATTTAAATTGTGAGGTCTGTCTTCATAGGATTGAATATTTACTCTACCCCGTCATACAAATGTGTACATATTTCACACATTTGTGCATGTCTTCATAAAATATGAACAAATACATCATTTAAGAACCTGTATGAAACAGAGGTTGATTCTTTTCTTAAGCAAAGAACTATGAAACTGCTTTAACATGTGGATTAGTCTACCTATCATGGAAAAAGCTGCTGGATCTCAGTCAATATTCTTAAGTAAGATTTCTTCTTTCTTCACTCACCCTTCGTACTTCTTCAGAAGGCTAGTAAAATCATCAATATGATCAAAAGAAGTATAAAAGTAGGTATAAAATATTTATCTTTTAAATATATAAAATATTTTAAGGGGAATAAGACAGTAGATACACTACAAGAGTGAAAACAACCTATGCCCAGGGGCAACCAACATGCAATCTTTTGTGTTGCTTAGTGACTTAAGTGATTACAAGGCTCCAGTTCTGGTAGCCTACACATTTAATGCCAAATAAATGATCACACATTTTTAAATTTGTTTTAAATTAATTAAAGATACACTCTTTATTCTTAAAAAAGAGCAAAATAGGAAAATCTATCATCATAGCTCTAAATATAGGTACTACAATGACTCTGCTGCCGCATACAGAATGGCTGCATAATCATAGTTATTCATCATGCCTTCTATAATAAAAAATAATTTAAAGCACAGGGGATTTTGTGCAAGGAGATGGAAGGAAGAGGATTTGTGGAGCAACCAGAAAACAAAGGAGGTTTTGACAGAGCAGAAAGACTGAAAAGATATGTGAAGGCATCCTGTCTTAGAAACAGCATCTGGTATGATTTCAAAAATGTAAACATATATTCTCAGGCACACACATACATACATGTCTGTATGAATTGAAAACTTAATGTAAGTATAGTGTTCATGAAGCTCTGGTTTTTGTCTCTTCCCAAAAAGTTGAACTTGTATTTGAGAACCATGTTGCTAATTATGAAAACTGAGGGTATGTAAATATTTTTAAGTGGTGCTCCATGCCAGGCTAGCTAAGTTACAGTGAGTGAAAGTCATGTTTAAATCACGTTTGGTCACGTCCCTAAGGCTGTATTGTTCTTTTAACTACACTTCCAGATTTCTCAAACTCTAAGTATACTGAAGTCCTGCCAGCTGACTTACAGAAGGCTGGCAGGTAGAAACAAGAATGAGTGAGTAGTTAATTGGTTGGCGATAGAAATTAGTCTATGGTCCAGGATCTTTACACCCAGAAGTCATCATTTGGCTGATTATAATCTGGCCTGCTCTGCAACAGCCCTGAGCATCATCAAGCCAAAAGCAAAAGGAAGAAGTACTGGCTGACTTGTCCAAATTAAGCCTGGGGAGAAAATGCTTCCTTATGTCTCCAAAACTGAAGAGGAACAAAGAGAATTATACCGACAAGCGAATTAACTGGACAATGGCCTATCAAAACCAGCTATTTCCAGAGACAGATGGCACAAAAAAAGTGGATGGCCACTCATTTTCAACATGGTTGCAATGCTTCGTAACATCTGTGAATCCTAAAAAGATTGTGGCTCTATTGTGCTTTTTTCTAAACTGGCAGTGTAAACATGTACATGCCCCTGAATCCAACCTGAAGGTATAAGAGTAAGGGGATTTCAAAGGCAGTTGAAGATAAAAACTTAAAAAAAGGAAAAAAAGTGTTACTGTCCCAGATAGGATGATATAAACCCAGGTTTTGCTTTTAAAGACACTAGTCATTTGGCAGTACCTCTTTTCTTGAATGTTTTACTTCCGACATATTAAAAAAATGCTGACACCTCACCTATGAAAATCATATCCCTTATTAGGTGTCTGTAGCGGGTTCAGTTCGTAACCGGGCAGAAACATCAATTACGTGTAGTGGATTTTGTTCGCATTTCTTACCTTCTGTGAGATAAGAATTAGGAGGAATGCAAAGCAGGCTCCAAACTTTAAAAAATATAAAGAAGTTTATTAACAGAGCTAAAAGAAAAAAGAATTAATAAGGGTCAGAATAAACCTTCAAACACTTCTCCTCCCCCCATCCTCCTTCCACTTACAACATAAAGACACAAACTTGGGATTATTTCAGTCAGTTTATCAGCTCTATAATAGTCTTTCATCATTCACTTAGGAAGAGAAGTCTCCTTTGCCCGTGCTATGGGGCTGCTCCACAAGAAACAGTCTTCTCGTGGCTTCAATGTCACAGCACAACAGCTGCCCGGGGTGGTTTTCTGTTGGCATGTGTGAGTCCCTTCCCTCGACTTACAGCTTTCCCCACAACTGTTTTAGAGGGTTCAATCTTAGCTAATGGGGTACTGTTCTAAGGATGAGCTGTTCAAGAGCAAAGGTTCTCTTCATCTGTCTCTAGGATCATCTTCATCTCTAGGAACAGAGGTCTTCTTCTTCCCTGGCAGCAAAGGTCTTCACTTCATCACTATCTCTCTCTGTTAAGGTTTCTCATTGGATCACAGCTATTTCAACATTTACTTATTTCAGGCATCTTTGCTTGTGGCTGCAGTTTGAATGCTCTACCCCCTCCATGCTTATCATGAAATTACAAGGGGTTCTCTGATGTATCATAGTCCATCACCATAGCTTTACAAAAGAATTTCAGCTTTTAGGTTTTGAAGCTTCTCCTCTGTCTCCTCTCTCTGAGGTTCAGCCCTTTCTTCTTCACTGACTTTGGTGTCACTATAACGGTGTCTTATTTACGTGCCTTTGTCTTTCTCTTTCCTTTGACCTGGGAGAGGATTGATGTCTGCAGGTTTCATCTCTTCTGGGGAACTTACAGCGCTGAAAGGGTTAATCTTACCCTGGCCTGGGACTTGCAGCTGGAACTTACTTTTGGTGGTCACACGATCTCTGACAAACAGCAGCTGGACCACAGAGGGGGGACCATCCCTGCTGCAGGACTGGTTTGCACGGAGCACAGCCATGATCTTGCCAAGCCGTGCTGGGAGTGGCCATCCCAGCCCCCACAGAGCCGCGGGCCACGGTCCAGCCCTGCTGGGCCCAGTGGCCAGACCCAGCCCAGAGAGCCAGGCTGAGCAGGCCCCCAGTTACCTGTCCAAGAGCCGGAAGCAAGAGGGTAATTCCCAGGCTTGTTTGTCTTTAAATGGGTCTTTTACAGAGGCATATCCAGCTTCTTAAGTGGCTTAACAGAGTTGTCAATATTCAAATTCAAATATGCCAATTTGATTAGTACTATCAAGTCTGGAGGAAGTTACAACAGCCCCTTGCAAAAAACATCACTTCTGTGGCTGGTGGAATTTTTTTTCCCTTAACTAAAACTCCAAGCTGTGCTAACCCATGACAGTGTCCAAAGTAGGTACAGAAGAATAGAAATATTTCAATTCAGTAGTGACTTTTGAAGGTTGTAAAACTCTGTTCCTCATTTTAGCAACCTAGTTTATGAAGCTAAACAATAAGCCACAAACAGGCTTAAAGAAAACTTAAAGTTTTCTTTCCTGGCAATGGACAGGTGTTTCTAGAGTGTTTCTAGAGCTGTTTCTAGAGAATGTTTCAGAATACTGCAGACTAGAAGAGAGAAAAAGCCAAGTTTATTATCAGTAGTGCTACTAAGTCAACAGCATGACAGCTCTCCAGACAATAGCTGTAGTCAGTTTTTGACAAATGCCTTGTAAGACTTCAGGTGTTAGAGAACACTGCAAGAACAAATAAGAGTTTATAAATTTGATGGGGAAATACCTCCAGTTTTATTTCCCTTCTACTTTAAGGAGGAGATCTAAATTTCACTGTAAGTTAAACCAAAATAAATACATAATATTGTGGTCTTTTGAAACAAGAAGCTAAATTCAATCTTTGATCACATTTTTTCAGTTAAAGATGCAAAGATGCCTTTGGCACTGTCAGTCAGCTTTTCAGCAGAAAACATGCAATTTGGTCAAAGGGTAGGAATTATCTGGTCTGTGTTTCTGGATAGATAATTTATTTATCTTCTGTGGGAGAACAGTTTAAGGAAAATGATGAATCCGGTGGTGCATTTCCCCATTTCTGTATTTTTAGTTCATCTCTATCACCATGCATATCCGAAGTGTGTCCTTCTTGCAATTTCTTTCCAGTCGACAGCTGGGATCCCTTAGCCCTTCTGCTCACCAATGAGCAAAAGAAAGCCTGGCTTCCTAATATTGAGATTGTCAGTGAAAAACAGTTCTCCTAAAGAGGTCTGTGTTCTAATTCTCAGCTGTCTTGAAGTTCATCTCAGCAGTGTTTGCTTCAATGATGGCAGTGAAATCTCAGATAGAGGAGGGAGTATGCAATAACCCCTGTATTAAGGAAGCATTGATCTTCTGACAGAGATTTTCCCATCTAATGGTCTGATAGCCAGAAGCAGAGGCCTTAAAGATGTCATAAACTAATTTCCATCCCTCTCATCACTTTAACACTAATTTGTCTCCTTTCACCTATTTGCAGTAGCTGGAATTCCATTCATACTACAGCTTCTTTTAGACATTGGGGAAAATAACATTTTCCTTTATGAAAATATATTTCTTAATTGTCAGGTGAAGTACTTTATTTCTGTGTATAGAAGTATAGTGAAAGAGGTTTTTTCCTTTCTTTAAATTTGCTGAATATAGTTTTGATCCTATGCTTTGTTAATATAATGTATTTTTAAATATCTTCTATTCCCTTATCTATGCTGACAAGTTGCTGATGCATAGGAATTATAAACCACTTATATTCAACTCGATTTTTTGAATCAATTGTTTTTCAGTGTTCCTAGTATAAGATGACTACATTAGTCATTTCTGCTGGACTACTGTCTTTCAAAAAATACCTATAAAGTATCTTTGAGAATGTCAGTTTATGAATGTGCATTCAGTACATTAATTCTCAAAATAGGAAATGTGAATAAGTCAATGGTAGTCAATCTATAAACAGCTGGCAGAGCACATAATGCAAGAGCATTCAGAACTGATGCCAAAAAGGGGTGGGCCTTTTATTCTTGCTAACAAGCACAAAGGAAGTTCACATTTCCCTTGCAAATCTTTATATAAAATATAAACCTAGAGACATTATTGCAAAACCAAATAAGGAGTATATTGCATCACAAAGATATTCAGAGCATTGTTCCAAAATCTGTTTCAGTTGTGATCTTTCTGCAACCAAAATGTAAATAATAAGCTAGCAACAGTTAGTAGTAATGCCATAAGCATAAAATACCATCAAACCATGATGAAAACCGTTTTATCTATGATGGTTAAATTCAGTGCCATGTAAATGTAGATTTCCCATTGTATGCATTATACATCATCAGTGCCAGCACACTAATGCTATCCAACTGCAGAAGCAGAGGCTGAGTGAGCACATTGCAAAGTTCCTGGGAAGCAGTCTAGCCATGGCTGCAGTGATTTGATTCAGACTTAAGTGGTCTCAATTTCTTTCCAGATGTGTGCACTTTGATACAAAATGAAATGTCCTGTAAAACGTGAATGTATCAGTTCAAATTTGCATTAGCTTGAGCTTCCTGTTCTAGAGACTCTGATACTGTCCACTAACTTGGAAAGGAAAAGCGTAGGAATAACAACAGAGTGAAAAATTTGCTGATAATTCTTTATCATTCTAAGTTGTGTCATAGAAATAGTTTTAACTATGCAAAAATGTAAATTATTATGCTTAATAATACATCATTTAGTAAAACTCTTCAAGTAGGACAACTAGTTCCTAAGCATACAAGATAAATGCTCTCACTGAGCATAAGATAAATGCTCTACTAACTCTACGATGAGATATGTCTCACTGGGACCATCTACTTTCTTCCAAATATAGTGAAATTTAATTAAGTGGTCCCCAAATCTCATGTGAAAATAAGAAAATGAGAATATGGACAAGGAGGTTTTCTCAAGGTCAACAATTTCTGCATCAGAAATTTTTCATGCTATGAAGACCAGCTACTGACTTGCACCTTGTCTCTTATGCCTTGAATTTCTGAAGATCTATGCATCACTGGGAACGGGACCTGCAGATGAAACAATTAGACAGTACTGTATATCAAGAGAGATTCTCTATGTAGATGTAAGATTAACTTGGTAAACCAAAGGGATAACCAGGCTTCTGTAGAGCTTGAGTTGTGGAACACAGTTTCTCTGGGGTATCATTACAGAAAATTTATAGCTTTTCCCCTATATGTTATATATGTGCTGATATCTAAAGAGATCATACGGGTATCTAAAAAGACCCTAAATTTTCTTACTACTTTTATTTCACTGATAATTTATTCAGATTTGTCTGTCTGGTTATTACCAAGATGACCACAGCCATTATGACCCACTATTGACTTCAGCAAGCCCTTTACTTAATTTTCAGAAAAAGTGAATTAATTGTTTCAGTTTGGGCACTAAGAGAAGTTACACTATCCAAATTAAATTAGGTGTTTGAAATTGAAGTTATTCTTTCTAGGAAAACCTAAGAATAGCTTCTTTGAACAATCTTTTCTTGTTTTGCCTTGTAACTCTGATGCATTAATACTGTCGTTATTTTTTACTAGATTAACTTATTAAATATAATAAACTATGGTCACCTAGAGGTGAGATCTTTCATCTGGGTTTTTTGCCTTTACAAGTAAACATGATGAATTGATGGTTGAAGAACTGCCTAGAGAATGAGCAAGAGAGGATTTTTAGTTCTTCTGCAACTCATTTCTCCAACATAAATAAATTTCTTGCTTTATTTTCTAGTCTTGGACTTGCTAGGATTTGCCTTTTATTTTGAAAAATCCGTGTGTGTCTGGCAAGCCATACCATCCACATGCTGTCATTTATAATTATGTTTACTGTTGTCTGTGCTGTACTATAAGGGTCAGAATTTTACAGGTTGGCATATGAATCAGGCCCTGACCTAGATCTATGCTCAAATGTACATAAGTGGGAACTTTTTTATTTGCAAACTTTT
>VYXC01003307.1:94808-115285 GCA_013397175.1 Platysteira castanea
TTTTTTTTTTTTTAATACTGCTGAACTCTGGGCAGCTTTCTGTAAACAAATGCAGAGCTATAATCACTGTCACTGTCAATGAGGGGAAGAGGAATAAAGAGGAGGAAGGACAAGTAAATTATGTATTTTGAACATCATAATTGGAGAGCGAAACCTTTTACGATTGACGGCTTTTAAGTCCTTTCTTCTTTTTCTTGCAAGAAAGAGATAGTCAGTGTTTTATTATAAGAAGCCTTTGTCCAGCAGAAAAGACAAACAGAAAGCCCAAACCAAAATAAAACCTTAAACCAAAACAAACAACAAAAAAATGCAAACCAAAAATCTTTTCTATATTTAATCTGAAATTGTTTATATAGCACACCAGCTTTAATATATCTGTTTCATAACAGTGAGAGAATGTCAGGATTTGCTTACAGCTGGTTTTCTGGGTCAGCAAAGAACTAAAGACCTAGAAGTTTATCAAGGCAGAACACATTCAGGATGGAGTACAGAGGTTTCAGCTTGATGCAAACAGGCAGAAAAGACAACATTAGCATCTCTGTAATAACAAGCAGCTGGAGATATGAAAGAATTTCTTTAGTTGTGGTTTGAAAAAATGTGTCATAAAGTCAGAAATCTTATAAAACTGTAAAAGATGTTCTCTTTACTTGTTTCACCCAGTCATTTGATTTGTTATCATTTTCTGTACACCACAGGGAGTCTCAAAAAGGAGAATTTGTTTGCTCTGAAACAAAATCAGACACTGCTTATAACACTGAGAAAATAGGAGATTCACATTTTACATTTCTGCATTCTATGCCCTTGTCTTTAGACTGTATGTATTTATAAAGTATGTTATCATTTAGGATAGCCCAATGTTTTCTTTTAGACTATTTTATTTATTTATTCAGTTTTAAACTATTTATTTGGAATTTTTTCACAAAATTTGCTGCTGTTCTTGATTTTCATAACAGTTTAAATAAATGGTTTCAGTCATGTCCAATAAAGAAGTTAGAAGAAATATGGGCTTGCTCACATTGAAACAATTTATTGCTAATTTCATAGAGATAAGCTGCTATCTTTACAGTGAAAAGATTTAATCTGATGGAGAAACCATCCACCAATTTATTTGTGGGCAGAAAGTGTCTTTGAGATATGATGGGTAAACATCTAGACCTTTCCTTGAGATACTAAGCAAATTTAACTCATAAATATATGCCTGCATAAAAGCCAAATTCTTTTCAGAGATGATATTCTAAGACTGCATCTCCTGAGCCTGTTTTGTCCTGTCATGTAAATCACCCATACACTTTTTAGATAGAGGGTAGCTAGCATGCTACAGGATTGTGACAGTATCATGGCACACTTATTCTTTCCTCCTAGAATTATTCCAACAGACATTGATGTGGTGGCAGCTGAAATAACAAAAAGCCTAAATTCCAACCATTTTCAAACTTACATCCAACATCAGCATAAAGGAGAAGTGACAGCACAATGCAAAAATTAAGGATTAACTTAAGAAACAATAAGAGATGCAGGGGTACTCCTGTGTGATGGTGCATTTCCACATGGCGTTATAGAGACTGTGTGTGACTGGGTTCCAGAAACTGTCAATTTCTATCTTTCTTGGGCTGCTTTGATCCTTTGACATATACTAGCTCCATAGCCCATGTGACTGACATTTTCAAGTGACATTAATAGGCTGGAAGTTATCACCTTGTTGAAGACATTTTAAAAACAGGTATTTGGCTTAATTAGTGTCTTAGAGAATAAATACCAGTCCATTGATATCCTTTAATCTCCATCATTTTTGGATGACTGGTTGGTGATTGACTTTTGGAGGGAGCAGAGGGGAAAATAAACTTATTTCTCTGTTTGAAAAAATCTAAAAGAAAATTAGAAATAGAGGTGATTTTGAATTAAACAGATTGCAAAAAATAATTCAGCTGCAATTCAAACACCTTTTTTTTCTAACATTATTGCTGTTCATAATATGAGAGAATATTCTTTGCAGAGCATGCAGTATTGACAGTTTCTTTCCATGTAATGCTAGATAGATTTTTACTTTTCAAGGCCACTGCTGCATTTCTGTTTGTACAATATCTATGTCACTGAGTTAAATAGTTTTAATTTGATTTAAAGTGGATGCAATAAAGTTTTGCCAAGATCTTGACTGATATTTGATCTCATCCCATTCATTCATGCATTCATTCATGTGGGTGTATTATCTACATCAACTTTTTATGACATCAAGATCTATTTCTTTTCATTGCTCCAGCAATTGCATCATAAATTATCATTAAAATCCAACAACTGTGCAGGATAAAATCCTCTTTTAGTAATATTATTATTTCATTAACAGTCATAATTTCAGTAAGGGGAATAATTGAAATTTACTTTATCTTGTATATTGCAGAAACATAGAATCATAAAAAGTGATGGGGTTGGAATAGGCATTAGAGATCACCTAGACCCAACTTCCCCTGACATGGGCGGGAACACCTCTCACCCGACCAGGTTGCTCAGAGCCTCATCCAACCTGTATTTTAACTGCCAGGGATGGGACATCCATAACTTCTCTGGACACCCTGTTCCAGTGACTCACTACCCTCATAGTAAAGAATTTCTCCCTAATATTTAATCTAAACTTCTCTCTTTCAGTTTGTACCCATTCCCCCTTTTCCTATCACTACAATTCCTGATGAGTGAGGTCTCCATACAACCTTCTCTTCTCCAGGCTGAACAACTTTCTCTTCTCTCCGCCTGCCTTCATAGGGGAGGAGCTGCAGTCCTTCTATGAACCTTGTGGCATCTGGACTCCAGTGTCCTTATGCTGGAGACACCAGACTTGGGTGCAGCAGTCCAGGTGGGGTCTCATCAGAGCAGAGCAGAGGGGCAGAGTCCCTTCCCTCACCCTGCTGGCCACGCAGCCCAGGACGTGGTNGCCATCCAGCCAGTTCTGCATCCACTGAGTCATCCATCCATCAAACCCGTATCCCTCCCATTTAGAGACAAGGATGTCATGCGGGACCGTGTCTAACACTTTGCATAAGTCCATGTAAACAATATCGGCTACTCTGGCCCCTCCACCAGTGCTGTAGCCCTGTCACAGAAAGTTACCAGATTTGTCAGGGATGAGTTCCCCTTTGTAAAGCTATGTTGGCTTTTATCAATCAGCTCTTAGTTTTCCATGTGCCTTAGCATAGTTTCCAGGAGAATTTGCTCCATCATCTCATCTGGCACAGAGGTGGGATTGACTGGTCTGTAGTTGTCCAGGTCTTTAAATTTCTGCTTTTTAAAAATGGAGGTTTCATTTTCCTTTTTCCAGTCATCAGAGACTTCACCTCGCTGCCATGTTTTTTCAAAAATGATGGTTAGTAACATAGCAACTTCCTCTGCCAGCTACCTCAGGATCTGCTGATGGATCTCCTGAGTCTTGTGTGCACTCAGGTTCCTCAGATGGTTGTGAGCCTGATTTTTCCTACAGTGGACTCAGGGTCTTCGTTCTCCCAGTCCCTGCATTTGCCCTCCTCAGCTTGGGCAGCGTGCCTGGAGCACTTGCCATTGAGGACTGAGGCATAGAAGTAATTGAGAACCTCAACCTTCTGTTTGTCCAGGCTAGCCAGGTGTCCCATTTCCTTGCAGGGAGGGCCCACGTTATCCTTAGTCTTTCCTTTGCTTACAGCATATCTGTAGAAGCCCTTCCTGTTATCCTTGATATCCATGGACAGACTCAGTTCTAAATGAGCCTTGGCTCTCCTAACCTTGTGATTTCCTGTTGGTTTTGGCTTCACAGTCAGGATTTCTACTGTGTTATTCAGATCAGAACAATGAATCAATACTTGAATATCTGTAAGCTTATTTTAAAATAAACTTTTACAGTTTACATAATTTCTAAAAACTAAAATTTATTTTCAGTACTTGTTTAGGGAATGTTGATGCTCCTGCAAAATTTCTATCTAACAAATTGCAGTATTTCAAAACCTTCAGGGAGCTGAGCAAGAGACAGCATCAGGAAAGCAATGCAAGAGGATGTATTGTCTTTCATGCATGTTTGGGAACTAAAAGCATAAAACTGAGTTGTTTTCATATGGACTAGTTTTCACTAGTTTGAAAATAAAGAATGCTTCTGTTTTCTACTAAAAAAAAAAAGACAGCAAACGTTAGACAATACATCTTTCTTAGAACACATAAGCTTCTTTCTTTCTGATGGCCAGTGACTATAGGATTTACCTAAGAAGTCTAGATTCAACTCTCATTCTGTGTGAGAAAAAGTGAATTCCCATTTCATTTTAGCCACATAAGAACTCAACACCGTAGTGTAGAATTTTCTGCCCTGAGGCTTTTGAACATATATCTGCTTAAAGTCTTTTTGGTGCATTTAATATCAGCTAGACAAGAGAAAGAAAATAAAATATTAACTTTTTACAGTGATCATTACTGCATAAAGTGCTGGTCTTCAAGAACAAATTTTCCTAAAATTTTAATAATTTAGGTTATAAAACTTAAATATTAATTGTACAGGAAACTGAAGTATATGTCTCTATTGTCCAAGTAAATGTCCAAAGATGTACAGTCAAAAAACTGTTTTTCTGTCTCTCAGTCAGGAAATATTAAAATCTATCTTTTTAAGGTACAATATCATCAACTGTGGCTAAAATCCTCGTTAGAAAATTTTATTTTCCTTTGGTTCTCAGTTCCTAATTACTGGACTATACCATCTGAGTTCATATTGTGCTTCCAACTCTGTGCACTTGTATGCAGATTCTGAGCAGGAAGAGTTAAATAAATGTGCAAATTAGGCATTCAGCATTCTCTTTGATTACTGAGGAATTTTGTTCAGTTTTGAAGTTATGCAATGTATAAAGCAAAAGCCAATGCTGAACTGGACCTGTGGAATAGAAGAGCCTGATGTCAGCATTTAAACCTTATTTAATTTTTCAAAGATTTCAATATACCAAAACATCACTGATTTTATACATCCTATGTGACATTTGTGGCTTAGTGTAGATAAAGGGAGAAAAAAAAAGAATATAAGTAATATAAAAAAGAAAGATTATTTTCAGTCAAATACTACCTCATATTTCTGCTTTCCATAATAGTCAGTTTTCTAAAGTTAAAATTTTGATGGTTACCAACAAAGGAGTAGGGCTATTTTTTCCTTCCATCTTCTATATTTTTTCCCCAGTAATATTCTACTCATTTGGTAGATATGCTACTCATACTAGCTAGTTCCATAGGTAATTTAGAAGCCTTTTACTACCATTCCTTTTTTCCTTTTCCTATGAGCATATCACCCTCCACCACAATTTATAAAGATTACAAAATGTGTTTGCTAACTTTTACTGCATATGTTCCATCACTGCTTTGATTCTGACTTAGTAGTTTTATCTACTTTTTGCCCACTACCATACTGTAAATATATTTTCATGGGAAGGAGGGGGCTTTTTTTCTCTATTGTTGGTTTCTGCACTACTGGTGTTATCTCTTCAGGTGGTTGCAGGTACAGATAGCAGAAGGCAGTGACAATGTTCCAACTAGCCTGATGTGTAATCTTGCCCCTACTGATGGTTTTATCTCATCTATGTGGAGTCAAACCGTGTCAAGTAATTAGTTCATTGTGTACTTACTCCCCTGAGGGAGGATAAATAAACACCGTTCACTGCCAGTCTCTGTGCTTCAGAGTTCTTGGGATGGTTTTCTTGGAAAACTGGCAAACAAAAGATTGTATTTTATTTGTTTACTTTAGAACAATAAACAGCTTGGTTTTTGCTAGCTTGATTTCTAGTAAAACACGCTTTCATTATTATTTTTCTTGTTGCACTGATGAAACAACACTCAGTGTCAGCTAGTTTTCTAGTGTTCATTGACAGTCATTAGAAGGAAAATTCTGAGATCATGTAGATTAGAGGCACACCAAATGCTGTGTCATTTCCAGGTAAGGTTTTTCAGAGGCGTTGGTGTGCTCCTCTGAGATGACATCTGAAGCCAACCAACAAGGACCTTTGATTGTTAAAGTGAGAAGAGCAAACTGGCTTGACGAAGATAAGATTATAGTATCTCTCATGTGAAACCTAAAATAGAAGAAGCAAATTAAATAACATACAATCCTGCACATAGGATTTTGGAGTTGATTTAATGGCATGCTATCACTTTCACTATGTTTAATACTCTTATGAGCTTACTGAGTTGCGCACACAGTGTCAAGTCCATTCAAAGCAACCTTTATCATAATGCACCAGTTAATTTTTAGGTCTTCAGGGTACAGTAATTATGCTGACATACAGCAAAAAAATTACTCACTACACACATCTGAAAATGCCACATTGCACAGATTTAAATTTCCTCCTTTCACTAATATGATCTCAAGATACTCATTTGATGATGATAGCTAAATGAGGAATTGTAACATCTCAAGTAATATAGCTTACAATTTTGTATTTTGCTACCTACCACTACTCAGAAAATTGGAAGATAATACTTTCTCACTGAATGTAGCTTTTGCTGCATTGGTACAGATGCTATAGCTATACAATTCAAGACAAGACATTTTCATAGTTTTTGCTGAAGAAAACAGGAATTCTACTAAAAGTATTGCCTGTATATGCTGGTAAGAACTTAAATTCTTTTTCTTTCTGCAGCAGCCAAAGAGGGTAAATGTTAGAAAATAAAAGTGCTATTGTTAGATGAGAATATCCTAAAACTCTTGTTCTTGTTTATATTTTTACTAAATTTCTTCACAGGAATTAAAGGATATTAAAGGATTACAGGTTTAAAGAATATATTTACTCCCAAAAAAAAGGAATTATAGGAACTATATTTAAATTGTTTAAAAATATTGTTTCAAATGTGTGAAATGAGAAAAATTAGTCTATGTACTTTACATGAAAAAGTGAATTAACTGTGTTTACAGTAATAAAAAATTGGAAAAGAAAACTAAGTTTTTGGAAATGTCAAAAAATAGGTGTTTTACCTTGATTTCCTTGTTCTGTTATCTTTTCCTTTAGATTAACTTTAAAAAAAAATCGTATTTATGCAAAATTTGAGACAAGTAAAATCTGACATGCCATTTCTGCCCTAATCAAACTGACAGATATTTTATCACCTTAGTGACATTGACAGTCAGAGTTTACTCTTCTGTCTCAGAGATAATGTCTTAAACTTTTGATACCAAAGGTCTGTCAAGAAAAGATCCTAAAATACATCCCAATCATATTCAATCCTAACTTACACAAACTAAATGAATTAGAAAAAGCAAACAGATATATCAACAAATGAAGAGTCCTGGGAAGAAAAAGCAGCTCCTCTATCTTTAAACTTCTACCTTTTCTATCCAGCTGAACTGGTTTGCTTCATGTGAGGGTAGAAATAAACATTGAATTTTCTCTAGGAAAGAAGAAGTAGCGTTTTGGTAATTCCAGTTGCTAATTCTGTTCCTTCTGTTTTCCAACTACATCATATGGTTCCCTGACTTTACATAGCTTTAAAGAAAAGCAGAAGTGAGAAATGGTGAGAAGAGCCAAGGTTTACCCATTTCTACAGATCTAATTTCCACATATCCCCATTTGACTCTTAGGATGTAGCTCCAGTTTCAATCCTTAGCACAATGGCCTTCTTAGGCAGATAAGGTCAGAGTTTAGTGCTGCCACAGGGAAGGGCATATGAGTCCTTCTAATTCTTCCATCAAAGTTTATCTCTGCTAAGCACAGCAATACAACCTTCTTTCCCCATGGGTACTGTTAACAGGCTTGTTAATTAGTCATCAATACCTGTCAAATTGTTAAACAAGCAGCAAACACGCAGTGGTAACTGTATTAAGCTACGGAATTGCTGATGAGCCCCTGGCTTCAGTAATTTGTTATTTGAAATTTAGAACATGTTCTCGTCCACTGAAGTCCTGTAGCAGAGTTTCTGTTCCCTGACTGTATAATCAGGTGATTAGTGGTGGAGAAGTCCTGACTGAAGCATTCTACAGTGAATATTCTGCTGTGCTAAAAGACAGAAAATGTTTGCATTTCAACATAAACCCAAGGTCATCAGTCACTCTGGAAACACAAATCACTCCATAGATGAAGTGAATGACTTGACTTTAAAATCTACTGGGGAAAGGAGGGAAGGAATGTTTTGTCCAATTTTTTTTTCCTAAGCCACTTTAGAAATGCAGCAGGAAACTGCTTGTTACTTATTGATGCTGAAAGAGAAGAACGAGCCTGCCAAATGGCAGACTGATGATATGAACTTCTGGCAATCTTTTGCCTCTTTTGAAAGTATGTTTCCAAGTAAAATACAAATCCTCACCTACCACTGCAGCAGCCATTATATGAACTCCAGTAGACAGATAAAGCTGAACATTTACAAGCTGGGAGTCTGAGCATTTCCTCAGACACTCTCATGTATTAAAAGAAAACACATCACACTATACAAGTGTGGATTTATGGTTAATTCTTGTGGTGAAATGCTTGGCAATGCCTGCAAGAATTATGGTGTGTCATGCTACGTTGTGCTACAACTAAGTTCAAAAGCCATTGATAGCACTTTCTTTCTGTTCAAACAGTGTAAAAAAATCACTGTGTTCAATAACCATCTAAGCTCTCACTCCTGGTGACATGATTTACTGCTGAGTTCTGCAGCATTCCTGGTAAGGCCTGAGCCTTCCACAGAAGACACACAATCCAGTCAAATGATTTGCTATTTGAGTGAATTGGTTTTGCTAAGAACAATAGGATTGCATACATCTGGGCCCTAATCTGAAAACCACTGAGGTCAGTGGGAATCATTCCAGTGATTGCAGTAGGCTTTTTGTCAACTGCTTGATGAAATCTTGATTTGAAATGTATCTGCCTGCATTGCTGATTTTTAAATTGCTCTTTTTGAGGGAAGGAGAAATATTAATAGCTTGCCATGTTCTGGTGGCTTAAGGCTGTGCTAAAAATGTCTTCTCAAACAGCCCTTTTATAAATATTTGATTTAAAAAAGACCTGCAATTATTTTGGTGAAGTGTTGTGCGGCTGACCAGTTTTATAGACTCCAGCTAGACAAAAAACCCCCTAAAAGACACAGAAAAGAAGTGTCTCTATACATATTTTCAGCATAATGTAGTTCATGACATTTGGGTTTTCCTGCCTGTCAGTCTCTCAAATCCTCTTAATAGCTGCAAGAAATATCTTGTCTGCAGACTGCACACATAAAAAAAAAGAAACAACTGGTATCTTTATAGCACAAGAGCATCTACATGAGGTACCTTCAAAATCATGTTTTCCACACATGCAGTGATGTCCTGCCACAATGCAGCAGCCCAGATGGGTTTACCCCTGCCTTGCCGATTGCTGTTCTTCCACTGCTGCAGCCACCCCCACATGGCATTAGCCACCATCCAGGAATCAGTAGAGGGTATGGGCCACTTTTCTCATTCAGCAATCTGTAAGGCTAGTTGGATGGCTTTCATTTCTGCAAATTAGCTTCACTCACCTTTCCCTTTAGCAGCCTCAATGATTTCTTATGTGGGACTTCACACAGCAGCTTTTCACCTCCAATGGTTTCCCATCACACGGCAGAATCCATTAGTAAATACAGCATAGCCTCTTCAGTTTTCTGGTAGCTCATTATATGGCGGTGCTTCTTGGGCACATGTCTCAGGCAATGCTCAAAACCTCTGGCTTCTAGGCAGTCCATAATCTCTTCTAAGACCCCTGACAGATTGGGTTTTCCCATTTGGGCTCATTGTGTAATTAATACTACCCACATAAACCATGTAATGCTGGTTGTGTGATGTGTTGAGGGGATGTTTCCTTCCTCCTTTCAATTTCTTTGTTGAAGGACCTGCCTCTTAACCTAACCTCTCCTTCCCTACTGTTATTTCCTTACTTTCTTCTTCCTTNCTGCAAATTAGCTTCACTCACCTTTCCCTTTAGCAGCCTCAATGATTTCTTATGTGGGACTTCACACAGCAGCTTTTCACCTCCAATGGTTTCCCATCACACGGCAGAATCCATTAGTAAATACAGCATAGCCTCTTCAGTTTTCTGGTAGCTCATTATATGGCGGTGCTTCTTGGGCACATGTCTCAGGCAATGCTCAAAACCTCTGGCTTCTAGGCAGTCCATAATCTCTTCTAAGACCCCTGACAGATTGGGTTTTCCCATTTGGGCTCATTGTGTAATTAATACTACCCACATAAACCATGTAATGCTGGTTGTGTGATGTGTTGAGGGGATGTTTCCTTCCTCCTTTCAATTTCTTTGTTGAAGGACCTGCCTCTTAACCTAACCTCTCCTTCCCTACTGTTATTTCCTTACTTTCTTCTTCCTTTTCTTCTTCTTCTTCCTCTTCTTGCTCCTTTACTAATTGGTGATATGGGGCTATAACTTGCCTTGTTCATTTTTTTATTTTCACTACTGGGGCAGTTACTGTTGTTGTTGTGGTTGAGTCCCTATCTCAGCCATAGTGTCCTCAAATGCAGTTTGGGTTCCTGCTTCAACTACAGTCGTCTGAGAGTACTGAACAGAGGCTCAGCAGGCACAGACCAGGCCCCAGTACAGGGTGAGAAGCTGCTGGTTTTCATGGGGTAAACAAGGCACCCTTCTGTCAGTCGAAAGGGCAGTTTGTGAGGGTTGTTTACCTGTTCAGGTGTAAAGACCCAGGCAAAGGGGTGTGATAACCACCCTGGGAACCTACCCATATTCTTCCATGCACCTTCCCATCCAGGTACTTGATGCCTCAGGGCAGAGTTCAAGAGCTCTTCCCCTAAAGGTTGTTTTCTCTTACACCAGGATGATGACAGATTTCCTGAATTCCATAGTGTACCAACAGTATTAGGTAATATTATCACTAGTATTAAACAGCCTGCATAAGGATGAGCAATGATGGTGGGAGTGTGCAATATAAAGTCATTCACCTCCACCTTGGTCAGGGAGAAGGAAGTGTATTCACTCATCATCGTTCATGTTAGTATGTTCCCAAACTCAGAAAAATAAACTGATAAACAGTGCAGCTGACAAATGCTGTGTCCTTCACAGGAGCTTGCTATTTGATAGCTACTATATACCATTTACTGTAGCAAGCAATATATATATATATATAAAACTGCCTTTATCTCACCCCACATTGGATGCCAAAAGTGGTTTGACCGTGGTTGGGTGCCTGTTAAACCGCTCTATCACTCCCCTTCCCAGTGGGATAGGGGAGAGAAGAAGCTGGAAAACAACTTTTAGTTGAGATAAGACAGTTAACTAAAGTAGAAAAAAAAGATAAGCAAAAGTTTGCACGCACATAAACAAAGGGAAAAGCTAGTCTCTACTTCTCATCAGCAAGCAATGTTCAGATACTTCGAGGGAGACAGGGCTTCAGCAGACATAGTGGTTGCTCCGAAAAGCAAACGTGGTAGAATAATGAATGCCCTTGTTTTCCTCCTCTCTCTCTTTGCATTTGTACCTGAGTTGATCTAATATCCTACGGAATATCCCTTGGGTCAGTTTTGGTCAGCTGGCCTGATTGTGTTCCTTCCAGGATTTTGTTCAGTCCCAGCCACTTGATGGGGCCAGGGGAAGAATGTCAGAGGGACAGCACTGCTCAGCAGAAGCCAAAACACTAGTGTGTTATCTATGCCCTGCCAGCTACCAATGTAAAGCACAACAGTGTGAGGGCTGCTAAGGAAAAATTAACTCTCCTTTAGTCAGACCCACTACAAGCAGTTACCCAGGAACACTGGGACAAATTAGAAAGACATAGAGTGATTATTCACCAAGTGATTTCTGGAATGCCACACATGAGCAAACAGGAGAACACAAGGAAAAAACCAAGTGGATGTGTATGTTTACAACAGTGTACACTTGATTTCACTTAACACTTAATTTCACATTCTGCATATATCTGATTAGTAGCAGCTACCTTTCACTTGTGTTGTAGAGCAACCCCTTCTTAAGCAGTCTCAATGATTTTGATACATTGTCAGAAAGCCTGATCGCACAGGAATGCCATGTTCATTGTAATGTGAGTGAATAGTGTCAACAATGATAAATATATCATCTTCACATTGGTATGTTTTGAGATGGAAGCTTTAAATGAAAAGAGGAAGAGGAAATATTCCTAAAGGGTGATATCTTGGAACATGAGAAGTAGTGCACAAAGCAAAACGGAGACACAGATACATTTCACACAGACACTGTTGAAAAATCAGGGAGAAACTTAGGAGTTTGTATTCTAATACAGGAGGAAGATGTGTAATTCTAAACCAGTTTTAATAGGTTGATGGTTGTTTTTTCTTACATTAGTGTTACCTATTAAAAATTCCATCATATTATTGTCAAAATGAAGTCTTCTAGAATCTTAATGATGGTACTGCTGATGTTCTTCTGTGAAAATATATTACACGCAAATATTTCTCCATCTCCTCCATTCCTAGTAGTGTCATTCCCATGCACAAATTCATAACACATCATACTCTTTCCTGCTTCACCTTCCAAACATTCCCATTAGAGAACTATCACAGGGCATCTCATTGCTTTGGTCTCCAAATAAAATACATCACATCAGGATTCTTTCCTTTTCATATCTCTCTTTATCTATCATAGCCTAATATTAGGTAATTCATGCATTTTTGAGAGGGAGAAATGCTCTTGCTATCTGTAGTTTTTCATGGATATGTTATTAGGAATCAATGGTACTAGTCCTGTTAGAAAAACAGTATCTTTTCATTAGGTCATATTCTTTAACTACTGCTAGTTGAAAAACCTGTTCTATTCCTGTGCCGGGTTTGTACTTCTAGAAGGGTTCACCATAAACTAGAGGATTCCTTGGCTGAGTAAGGTGAAAAAAAGGACCTGAGTGAATTTCCTTCATCAAGGAAAGCAAGGAATGTGATATCAGGCCTGGCTTAACAATGTTTTATCAAAAATATTAATGACTTCAAGAGGCAAATATTTCGTTCACCTAAAGAACCACTGCATTTGTAACCATTTTTAAGAGATCTTTTGCTCAGAAGAATTAGAATGCAACCCTGTACAGAAGATAGAACCAAAAGCCAGCAGAACAATCATGCACTTTTCAGCTCCATGTAGAGAGGTAAGTATGTCTTTCCACTCTGCACTGGAATGAATTTCATCATTATGTTTGTTTCCTCACAAGAGTGAAGATTCTCTATACAAAATGCAATAAATTAAAGAACTTGTTTATAAAAAGCATCTAACTTACATGATCCATGGGTTTGATCTAATAGAGTCTGTTAATATAAATGAAGTTATAAACTGACATATGCAAACTTTAGTTCAACTACAAATGTGACATCAACATTTTATATGTGAACTTACACAAGAAAAGATAGCTTTGGAAAAAATGGATTTCACAGATGTCCCAGCCTTGATCATATTTTCCTTAAGCTTCTTCCCAGCAGAGTGAATCTTGAGTAAGCATGACATTAAATAGTAGCCATTGTCATTTGTAAGAGTCTGGAGAAAGAAAGGATACCACATTAATGTATCTCTACAGGCTCAGTTAAAACACAATCCAAAATTAAAATGTATTTTGAAGCATCAGCAAATGTCTGCCAAAAACTTGTGCTAACCCGCGTCCACTTTGTCTGCAATATTTACTGCAGAGACAGAAAGCACATTTGACCGTGAATGCTGTCTTTTGGGACTTCATTCCAAAGCTGCTCTTTAAGGATTTAGATAAAATATGTCCTTCAGCTACTACTAGTTTTCAAGGATGCCCATGACTGTGGTCCAGCTCATAATACCTCTTTGCTACTATCTTTGATTACACATTGGCATTCTACAAAACACAGAAACTGAAAAACAGGCACCGTAAGAACCAACTTTTCAAAGAACCAGCATTCCTTGTAATTAAACTCATTTGTGTTGTTCTTATGTGAGATGTTTTTGTAATTATTGTTCTTATAGTCTCATAATAATCCATTTTGCCTGTTTATGCTTACGTTTTTTCAAAATCCGAAAGGAATATATTTTTTATTTATATTATAATAAAGTAACAATTCCATCTGACAAACAATTTATTAATTTGAAGGAATAGAAGTACTGTTAAAAAACCAAAAAGGTTCTTTTAGAAGAACTTTGCTAAAAGACACAATATAAACCAGAGCTTTCCTGAGACTCAAAAAAACAAAGGGATATTGCCTGTGTGCTGCCATGGGTAGGTAATGGGGAGAATAGCTCAGAGTCATGGCAATTGACAGGAGAACAGAAAATTGTCCATTCATGCTACAGACCCCAGTCATCTTCTCCTCTTCTGGTCTCCCCAGTAAAGGTCAAAAGGAAGTCTTTTTCTTTTACAGTAGATCTTAAATAATATTGCTCACAAGTCTTCGTGTATTGTAGCTGGATATGGTGGAGCAGAAATGCACTAATGGAATAGTCCCGACCTTAAGTGTCAGTATAGTGTGCTATGGACCCTGCTATTGGTTTGCTCTCTGGGATTTACATAGGGAGAAAGCTTATGTATCTCATCTTGGCAATAAAAAACCTAACATGGGGTCTAGAACACTCAGAATTTCAAGCTACAGAAGACAGAAAAATTAACAATTTCCTTTCTCTTCCAGAAAGTTCTCTAAACACTGAGATATCATGCAGGAAGACTCCTGATACTTATAGATTAATGTAACTGATTTTACATTTTCAGTACTAACCACTGTAGCTGGGATTCAAGGTCTATTAAGCTTCTTCTTCAAAGAAATCATTATCAGAGTGTATTAGCATACTTAACCCTCTCAAAATGCTAGTATTTCTGCATAATAACCCCAACTAACTCAGCTAGAAAGTTTAGCTTGTGATGTTTCTAGGTACCATTCTTTTTAATTGCATATAGCTATAATAAATACTTAAGTCACAGAAAAGAACAAGCCCAAGTTTTACTTAGATACTTCAGTTCATAATTGGTAGCTGCCTTTACTGATTCTATAAAATGTTTTTATGTTAAATAATATAACTTGTTCTTCCTGAGTAATCACTACTTTTGAACTTCTAACGAATCTCCTATGTATAAGAATCACTAACTATAGACATTATTCAAGGGTTTTGTTTCCTTTCTAGGAAGAAAATTTGGCTTTTGCCTTAATAGACGAGAGTATCTCTCTTTCTTAGTGAAGCTTCATAGTTTACAGAACAGCCAAAATTACAAAGGAACTAACTTTATTACCTGCAAGGAAAAATAGTGCTTGAGGCAAGGAGGAAACAAACTTCTGAAAGGGAGAGTATAAATAGACTCAGTGTTTTCAGGCTTTCTTCTGAAAATAATGGTTTTTTCTTTGAAAATAAGTATGTCAATATGAAAAGCAAACACAACCAGTGGTTTCTACCACTCACAGATGAAATTATGGGACTGCTACAGGACAACATTTTAAGCCACTAAACCTGACAGTGAAAGCAATTCTGAAAATGATGGTAGATATTGCTAGGCAGGGTAAATACCTGAACTGGTCGCTTTAGAAAAAAAATAGTATTTCTGGTTTTAAAAGTATACATATAGCTTCTGAAGCTCTTAGTCAAATTGAAGAAATGTAGTAAAATTATTCTCACCATTCCAAATAATCTAAACTGCCATTCAAAAGGAAAAGGAATAATATCTGTCTTTTATGAGCAGAAGAGAATATAGACTTCAAATGGAAATCAGTGCTTTGACTAGTTTCTCTTCAGTAAGAGAATAAAAAAATCGCTTTTCCTCTGGGCTTGGAAGAAGCTATCAGTTTAAAAAGTTCAGTTATGTGCATCTAGTTGCAACTGAAACTTGGGGTATTTCAATGAGTTTTTGTGGAGTTTAGTGGGTTGTAGTCTACAGAAAAACACTGATTAGATAGTCAAACATTAAATACCTTAGATATAAAGAAGGCATATATTGGGTGTTAATTGAACCGAAACTTACTGTGTAAAACTAGGATCATACGTTTCAGGTTCTAATGAAGACCATTGTGATATAATCCAACAGCGTCTTCTGTTAGGCCCATCAAAAATGAAAATATTTTAAACTACTTTAAAAGAGAGAATTAGTTACTTGTCTTCTACATAAATGTCTCATCTCTCACAGGGATATTTGGAAATAGTATTACTTTTCCAGATTTGTCAGGATGTTCTTTTAACAAATACAGCAGTCGTGATATGTCTGTATATTCTGAAGATTAGATAAACAAACTAAAAATAAATTTTCCCAAAATAAGTCAAATAATTTTCTTTTATAATTTTTTTATTCTATATCTATCTCTAATTACACACCATTATGCAAATACTTTGGGGATAAACTAGACCACATGTACAGATATTAAGAAGAAATCATCCAAGAAACACCCATTAACGCCTGGGTCAGCCAAACAATGAGAAAGAATTAATATGGAATAATGTGGTTGTTATCATCTGATTGAAAGTCTTCAACTCCTGCAACATAATTTTTAGGTCACCCAAAAATTTTCTTTGGATCTGTTAAAGATTTGCATCTAAGTTTATAATATATAGGCTGAAGGGTCACTATGGTAGCTGACATTGTGACTTTTTTCAATCTATTCTTCTTAATGATTTTACACCTTATGAAAATAAACATAATAATTATTTAAATTTTAAACATTGAATTAAATTTGTTTATTTTTCCTTCCATCACTATGTTCTTATCCCTTGGAACTATTCATTGATTTCATGTTAATCTCAGCTTTTAGAATTTTCCACCAAACCAAATAAATTCGGGGGTGGACATTGTGCCTAAAAAATTATAAATTCAAGGAGTAGGTGCATGTACTGGTGAAAATAAACTTTCATCAATAAAATGTCTTGAATAAATTTTAGTAGACAAATTAAGGCTACATATTTGAACCTAATCTAATGATTTGAACAAAATCATTAATCTCTATATATAGTTTTATATAGTAATTTTAAATAACTGAAGATAAAAACATAGAATCATTAAGGTTGGAAAGTATCTTTAGGATGATCAAGTCCAAACATCAGCCTAGATCACCACCATGTTCACTGGTAAACCATGTCTTCAAATCCCATATCCACAAGTTTTTGGACACTTCCCAGGATCAAGAGGGTTGCTGAGCTTGTGGATATATAAAGATGGGTTTGTATCATTCCATAATGCAGAAGGACACAGATGTTTTATGTCCTACATTTCTTTATTACATTATTACTGCAAATTACTAATAAAAACTGAGTAAGCTTATGATTAATAAAGAGAATACATTTAATTTACTACAAAATTACTACCAGAAAAGAAAGTGTATATATTTCAATAGCAGCAGCAAGCATGTATTTCACTATTAAAGGTTACTACAAAAATAACCAGCAGGAGAGTATAAAATACACTTTATTACTTATATGACTACCTATATAGTAACTGTACAATGCTCACCAAACTGCTCTCAGAAGCAGGGCCAAATGAACAAATTCTCACTTTGTAGATGATCATGCCACAGAATCTGGAGTCAGACAGGGATCCCCCATAGGGATCCATTCTGTTCCATAGGGTTCCAGTCTGTCTATCAGATCTCTTGAAAGAGATGCTGTATTTTGGGAAGAAAACAAGTGTTCCAAGTTTACACCAGTCTGCTCAGGTGACAGACACTGAATAAAGTCATGTAGAGACAATATTTCATCCATACCATTACAGCAGAAGATCTTCCAGTCATTAGCTGTCATTGCAGCAGCAGCTCTACAGTTCTCTCCCATTTTACAAGCCATGACTAAACTGACCCTGAGATCCAAATATTTCCCAATGTCTGAAATATTGATTTTTGCAATTTCACTATCAACTCTTTTTCCTAAAAGAGGTTTCTCTGCTCTTCAGTATTTAGAAAGACTTAATGTGTCTGATCCTCCTGTAGAGAGGCATAATTTGATCAGTCATGCCAGATAAATGTTCATTAGTTCAACAGTAATATTTATACATGTTCAAAGTGCAAACAGTGGTGATAAGATATCTGTAGGGTAAAAGATTTTCAGGAAACTGCTATGAGGCACATAGCTTTGTATATATCCAATGTGGCAATAAGACCTTGCACTTTTTATAGTGAAAAATACGTGCCTGCATTTGAACAAAATACTCAACAATTATTTTGAACTAAGTGATGTTATAAAATATGCTAGATGACAATAAGAAGAAAGATCTCAAATGACAGGACAGAGACTTAATATAGATTAAGACAACATTTTTTAGAAAATAAGATACCCAACAACATCAGACTCTCTATTACACTTCATGGGAGTTCAATACCATTATACAAACAGAAGTTTGTTCCATGCCCAGAAAGTAAGTATTGGTTTGTGACTGCTACACTAACCTTTCTTAAAAGCACTTTTAGCAGGTTTTCATTCTTTAGATATTTAGGGCTTTTTTTGAGGGAGCAGAGTAAGTGTGGAATAAATTAGACTACTGGTTCCATCCTGTGTTGAGTGAATTTACAATTTTTGAGATCTGATCAGTAGCTTTGCAAAACTAGCAGCCAAAACTGTTGCACAATAAACAGCTTAATCAGATGGGCTTAATAAAGACATCAGATGGCTGGAGCTGCAATCCAGTGTAAGTCTGTTCCATGCTTTTTCTCCCTCTTCATCTCTGATTGGCTCAGCTACTGTAAGCTATATTTTGCCAAAGAAAAGATTCCTCTCCATAACAGTGTGCTTTGCGATGCACACGCATACAAAAGAGCATGCCCACACTCAGACAAAAGACTAAGAAGGAGAAACTCTGCCCTACTTCAGCTACAATGAAATCCTAGCTAAAGTAATTGTAACTGTAACTGAAAATCTGCTAAGCATTTTGTCAAAACAGAGTGTGATTGTGAGTTGGAGAAAAACAACTGACCATGAGAATTAAAGATGACAAAAATCTTAACTCATAGATTAAACAATTTTTTTAAGATGCTGAAAAGTGCTTTCATCTGAATCTTTTCACTTTGATGTGTTTCAAATCTTGATGGCAAATTTATCAGGGACTCAGAATTGAAGTGTTAATTATTTCTTGATTTTACATTACCAATCGCTGTTTTATTATAAGCTGGGTGAGTAGAAATAGAAGAAAAAAGTGTCCATTAAAATTTTCTTTTCACATGAAGGGACACATTGGAAGGACATGAAAGAGATGGATAGTGAATTTAAACTAGTTACTTGAAATGTCACTATAGCCCCACTGCAGACAAGGCAAAAATATACACATGGTGTACACTGGTTTGCTTCCAGACTGAGAAGCCTTCACAACAGCAAGTTAAAAATCAAATTCAACCCCAAAACCACAGAGCACAAACCTGCCAAGAGCTTTACCATGCTGTTTGGTGTTACAGTAATGACACACTGGATAATATTTCTTCCCGTTACCTTTCCACATTCTGACCCTTGTTGTGAACTGGAAAAGAAAACTATGCTGGCAGAAGTTTGACATGGAAGTAAAGCATACAGAAGTTTGGAATTTCCAAATTAAATGTTTCCAGGAACACTTGATGCTTTTGATGCGCATGTTAATTATATGACCACATCCTACCTCTATGGGGGCCATCTTTCATCTGACACAGATTTATTCCCCAAAGGGACAAGCATTTTTTTATATTATAACAGCTGTGTATGATCTGGTATTGTCCCCAGTGACCAATGAGGACCAATGCTTTTCTTCCATTCAAAGGAAATTCAGCAGGGGCAAGTCCCTATGGTTCTTGAATAGGTCTAGATACATAGGTTTAATCATAATTTTTCCAAGGGGGTGAAACGGCTCTGATCAAGAAACCTCAAAGTCAAATAGTTTGGATGTCCAGGGAAAGCTTGAATAGGCTGTATGACTCCAGCCCAAGTGTCATATCTTTTGAGCTCTTCCTGATATCAATAACAATAACACAGACAGCTTTGCTCTTAATATAATTCTGCTGTGCTGTTGCAGCAAAAAAAAATGGAACTAGACAGTTTTCCCTCCATCCAAAGTACATCGAAGACTGTGTTTTCTACAGAAACTGGGAATATTTCTTTCTCCTTCAAGACACAGTGAAAGTGTGCTATATATATATGGGGAAAGATAAGCACATGGCAGCACAAAGGAGCACATGGCAGTGCAGACCCTGGGGGGAGGAGGTGTCACACGGCAGAGCCCTACAGAGAGGAGCCTGCCTGAAGCTGACGGGCGGGTGAGCAGTGCATGATCACCCCATAGAAGGGCATTTAGAAGGTGCATTGCTGATGTGGCAGCACGGGATGGGTTGTGTGGTGAGAGTTACCATGTGGGGAAGTGCTGTGTCTTAGGGAAGTGTATAAAACCAGCTTGTTCCTTTCAATAAACGATTCAGATTGGAGATCCAGGAACCAGAGCCAGACTCAGATTCAGTCTGAATTTCAGTCGCCACTGTGGATGTGTTCCCCCCCGGGGGATGGGCCCTGGGAGTTGAGGCATGGTCTATGGGGTTTCCAGGCTCCCTGGTGTTATCCTGTAAGTTATTGGTTATAGGTGTTTTCCCCACCCCAAAAACTGTGGTTATCTCATGATTCCTGGGTCTTTGGTGGTCAGTCCATGCCTGACCTGGCTGC
>VYXC01003308.1:0-45968 GCA_013397175.1 Platysteira castanea
CCCCCCAGCCCGGGAAGGCCATGTTCTAGAGGCATCTCTATAAAATCTTTAGTTGTTGGATCTTTACACCACGACAGTGGATATTCTTAACAAAATGAAGACATGTGCGTCATGTATCCAGAGCCTTTATTTCTGGTAATAGCACTTTACCAGGACTGGCACATGTAAATTCAGAAATCTTTATGAACCTATCCATATCTCATATCAGAGAGCAGTGCAAAAGCTTTTCCTTGGCACTAATGAGCCCAGAGCCAAAAGCACTAGAACAAAAACAGCCAAGAAAAACCTGGTGTAATGAGAGTTTAAAGCTTTTTAAGAAGTGCATGATCTATTTAGGTAAGAGTTTAGCTATTTATCTCAATGCACAAATACAAATGAATTTGTTGATGCCTGTCATCAAGCATAGGCATTCCTGACTTCTTCCAAAATAGTCAATAGCAGAAGAAAGTTTTACAGGAATTTATACCCATAGGTTTAAATTACCCTGAGATTATTATAGAACCAAAGACAACCAGAGCCAGAAAGAAATTTGTCTGGATGTGGTCATTTAAAAAACCTATCATATTTAAAATGTCATGTATGCAAATTTTACTCGATGAAATACTGTGTAAAAAAACCTCATCTCAAATTGCTGAAAGCATTCAAAATAAATATATCTGGAGAAGGGTTAATAGTAAACAGTATTTTACCTAATATATAACAAACCCTTTCTTTATATTTAATCTTTTTTGACATTTTACAACTTTCTGACCTCTTACTCTGTAAATTTTCAAATTACACTTTGTTCAAAAGGCAACAGTGCTGCAGTCAAAGATCTGTTTTACAATTCTAGTGGTCACATTCTTTTCCTTTATTGCATATTATGTCTGTTTCTTTACAGGGCGAATTTGGCAGCGGATAATCTTGTTATCCAGTAGACAGTCATGTTTCCTAAACATGCTCTCTTCAGTAAAATATTACCAATAACCCTGTTAAGGAAAACCTCACAGTCATCTTTGGTCCATTTTGTTAAATGAATTATATAAAGGCTAAAACTCCCCTCTGGAGAGCAGTAACGGCTTTACCAGGCAGAAGTTGAAATATTTCATTAAACTACTCTTAAGCCTTTGAAGCTCATCGTAAAATAAGCTATTGTTATAAATACTAATTAAGTAATATATTTTGAGGGAAAGAGTTGGAAATGAGTACACAATTACCTCAAAAGCAAAAGATAAGTGGTCAATTTACATTCAGCAGGAGGTGATGCTTGATGTTCCATTAAGAGACATTAAACTTCTTGGCTAATTGTAAAAATCAAGTGAAGGAAAAAAAAATTTAGTGAGCTCAATGGGACACTGATTAAGCAAAAATACCAAGATCTCCATCCCCAGTGTGGGAGAATTATTTAATTTCAAGAAAAAGAATGAATCTAGTTTTATTCAGCTGGACTCCAATAGATTTAGTAGGATTTCAATAGATTAGAGTGAAAATATTCACTCTGCTAAAACTTAAAATTAAAATATAATTTCTTTTGTCCTTCTATATCTCTTTAATAAACAGGAATTAAAAAATATCTGCAATCAAAAGCACTTTTCTATTAAAATTATGACATCAAACTCTTCTGCACAGGAGCGACATCTTGTTGTTTTGTTTAACCTAAAATCCTCTCTGGTTTTGGTTGTTTGTATTTCTATACAAACTCTTTGCTGTATTTTACTCTGAAGATAGTAAGATGCTAGAAATATAACACCTCTTCACATCTGGCCACTGCACAAAAGCTTCATAATATATCTAGAAGATAGAACTATAAGAGCTGCAGAACTACCAGTTTTCTAATGTTTTCTTTTAATTGGGATACATGAAATCAAGTTTTACAACCCTTAGAAGGTCAGTAATTGAATGAAAGGAACAGCAGGCATTTTATCTTGAAGTAGAAAAGAATATTTACAGTGACTTTAACTTATCTATCTTTATGTTCAAACTTCAGGAAAACATTTTGTCTCCAAAATTTTAAGGCTCATTTCAAATTTAAGTCCTTAAACTGTTCTTTGTAGATCCTACAAGAAGTAAATGAAGAAAGTTTCATGTCCTTTGGAGTAACTTTCCTTTTCACATTTTAAATGGTAGAGAAAAAACCAAACACTACAGAAAAGTACTTTGCTGAAAGTATGGGCAGAAAGCTTTTACAACTGGAAACAAAATGAGTACAAGTTTGGTTTTTTAGATGAAATGTCAGAGAGGTCAAACTTATTTTGTAGGCGCATGAGTGGATTAATGAAAAAGGAGTTCTTGCTTTCAACAGGTTTTCACCAAATGGTTTCCCAAATGCTACACTAGCATCACTAAATGCATGACAACAGCAGTAGTGGTGACCATTTTAGGATAACATGTAAATTAATTTTTTTTTTTTTTGCCTCCTAGACTTCTCTTAAATTATGTGTGTGGTTAGGTCTATAACTCAAACATTTTAGCATGAAAAGGCACACAGGCATCACCTTCCTCTCTTAAATACATAGAGACACAGCCCTACAAAATTTAGATTGTGAGTACAGTAGAATGAGAAATAAGAAACAGTAGTCTTATTAGTACAATGCAAATTTTAGCTGCTTAAAATGATCAAAGAGTTTATTTCCCATATTAGGTACAGGAAAAGGCTGCAGCTTTTAATTATAATAATGCCATGCTAGCAATACAAAAATAAAAAGACAGGAGAGACCTGCATAGCCTACACCTTTATTTGACTTCCAATATCTGTGAAGATTCAAATTAGATGACCTCTTTCAAATTAAAAACTTTTCTCCACTGGGAATATTTTGCTCATTAAACTGTTCTTGTAAGATACCATTTTTGAATTTCTGTATTTAACCAATATGGGTTGTTGGCTGCCATAAATGTTGCAATAACTTCTTTTCATGTGAGCTTTTATTTTCATCTTTAACATATTTGAATAATCCTTCTAGGAATCCCATGAAGACCTCAAATGGACATATTGAAGACATAAATCTTCCTTTTCTCTCACTGAGTGAATATGCTGACCACAAACAAATCATATTCTGACAGTCTATTAACTTGACAGAAAGAGTAATATTTTTTTGAGAAAGACTACCAAAACAGAATGACTTTGAAGATTCTGTCTCTGACCTCATTACATGAAATGAGAGATTACATTTCTCTGAGAGATGCATAGGGATTTTATCTTTCTCCCCTGGTAATCATTCAGAATTACAATTTGCACTATCCACAGAAATGTAAATAGTGGAAATCTTTGCTGCTCACGAAAGCAAGAATATACAGTCTGACATTTTATTCCTTCTTAACTTGAAAAACTCCCGGACTATGACTTAGCAAGACTTGCTTTTAAATGCTCAATATCTGAGACTTCCTACGGTAGAAAATACAGAGCAGAGACAGCTGTTAACAGATTTATAGAGTGAAACAAGTTGTATGACTTGGAGAAACAAGAAAGATGGATGAATAATGACTTATTTTGGATGTTGCACTGGTATAGAAAAACAGAACTAAGACTGGAAGATTCTGGCGCTACTGGTGATGGTGAAAGCAATAATGGATGTTAGCTGAGAGATGTAAATAAAGGATACCATAAAGAAACGCATTAGATTTGAATACTATAATAATTTTCATTAATTAAATTGAATCATTTTTGCCTTTTGAAGAAGACCATAATAATAGCAACTTCTCTTCAAGGAGAGGAAAGCACTGCCATTACAATAAATGCTCTTGTTACAGAAATTATTGGTTGTAATAGCTTTGTTTAAAATGCCTTCTTACTCAGGACTGATCAGTAAAGATACCTGAACCATGCTAGTTCCCCTCTTTTTCTACTAAATTATTCATTGCAGACATCATGTTCATTACAGAAGTTCTAATTTTTATAAAATCCTTCCCTAGGAATTATCCTCATTACAGAAAACTTTTCTGGTAGCCAAGTGGTTTAGTTATTTCTATATTCTACAAAGTCTCAGTATTTTTTGACACACATTGCAATTATTTACTTTCTGTTTATTTGTTGATTTTTTTCAGTTTCAACATGTTTAGATAATTCTTTCAAGAACGTGAATTAACTACCCTTTCAAATCTCATTAAAATCCTTTTTGTGCCCAGTTTATATGCCAATAGTGGTCTAAATATTTATGTCATATGAGCTGCTGTTAATCTACTTCGTTTTCATGTACTGCTGTCATGTACAGTGGATAAAAGACAGATTTTAAAACATGTCAACTTGGACACAAAACACGTTCATAATTATATCCAGGTTTTCATGAACGCACCACAAAAACAGAAAAGGAGGCTGGTATTCAAGGGGGACCATAAGCAAGACATGGGTACTATGGTTGATGAGGGGAAGTGAATGCTAAACTGAGCCATAGTCCTGACTCAGGTCATAAATGGATTCTGCTAAAGACAGAAATATTCCAAGAATAAAACACAGATTTAACAGGGACACTAGAGCATCCCTTCATGCCAGGATACTTTTCCAGATGCTTGCTGCCTGAGGTAGGCAGTTAAGACTTTACAGCAACTGAAAGAGATTGTAGAAGCGCTGATGGTTAATCATGGAATCATAGAATGTCATGAGTTGGAAGGGATCCACAAGGATCATCAATGTCTAACTCCTGGCCCTGCACAGGACAGCCTCAAGAATCACACCAACTGCCTGAGAGCGTTGTCCAAATGCTTCTTGAACTCTGTCAGACTTGATGCCGTGACCACCTCCTGAGGAGCTCAAGTTCCAGCACTACTAAGTAGTACTAAGTAGTGTATGTATATGTAATAGATCAAGAAAATTTAAATAAGCCTAAGTAGAGGTAAAGATAACAACAACAAAAAAAACCCAACCCAGTTGCAAGTGCTGGGATATCTGTCTGGTCAACCTCTGACCCCAAAAAAGAGAAATGTACCCTTACCCCTGAGCATGCCTGATGAACCATGGAATGTCAGCCAGCTGTGATTGATAAAAAGGTTATGACATTATGTAATAAAAGAGAAAAGACCAGTATTTTAATACTGCCTTTTTCTCCAATTCAAAAGTCAAGCATACTGAATTTTTTGGTGTGTTTTTCTGCTTTCTAAACAATTTATCAAGACACAAAAGTGTCACCAAAGAAGTGGCAATTTCATAAATAGAAGAAAAAATAACATAAAGCTTACAGATATGTAAAAGATACATTACAAATTTTAAATTAATTGCATATAAGATGTGAAACAATAGAATTTTTATTTGTTACCTAACAGATAAAAGGTTTATTCACATGAAAATTCAACATTGCAGCTTCCTTCTAAATGAAGAAGAGCAGTATTATAGCTTTTTTAAAAAAAATCTTTGGGACTCCTAGAATCAGTAAGCTATCATTACACAAGCAATTAAATTAAAGTAATCTTTTGAGATTTAATAACTATCTTCTGTAATGATCATAACTGTGAGAGAGGAAGACACAAAGTGTTCAATTTTATTGCAGTATTTACACTCTGTTTAGCTCTGCTGCCCCATTAATTTATAAGTTATATGTTCAAGACAGAAAAAAAGGAAGCAAATTCAATTATAAACTATGCAGCACAAGGCATATTCTGTTTTATATTTATTCTGGTCTAATTCCAAATATAGAAAATGGGTTTTATATTCTTAAATATATCACACTAATAATTTAGGGCAAGAAAAAGCTATTTTATGTAAAGACTGGGACTAGATTTAGTCCTGTATTTCAACTACAGTTCTTTGTGGAAACTGTTTCAAGATCGGCAACCCAAGAATTCAGCTTGAAGAGAACTCATCCATGAAAATTATCCTCTGCAACTCCTTAATACAGAGGTACAGAGTCTTTATTACAGACAAAGGTGGAGTCTGCAGTAGTTCTGGCTCATTCTCCAGAAGGAGAAATGAAAATATTCATCTTATCTGTAACAACCTGTAGTTAGTGACCAGTTCATATGTCATCTGGCCTAGAGCCAACAATCTTCTACACGTTTAGGATGTATTTTTTCTCACAACTATACATGCAGAATGACTGCAAGTAGTAAAGAAGAATTACACTGCAGTCTCAGTACTGTTCACAGCTTCCTATGAAGCACCGCTACCTGAATTTGCCTTTCCACCTCTCCTGCTGTGCCCTTCTGTCCTCACGCTCTTGCTTTACTTGTGTCTCCTTAACCACAGTACTCTACTCCTCTACTGTTTCACTCTTCAGCCATCACTATCTCTTGGTACTCTGTCCAGAGGTAGAATGCTGATGGCTGAAAAACCATTTGTGCTAAAAGGTTATCCTAGCCAGACAAATCCACTTATCCACCCTCACTGGACACACAGGATTTGTTCTAGGCACTCCTTCAAGCAAATGCAGTAGAATCACAGGACAAAAGCATCCCACAGACTGTCAGTCACCTTTGAGGCAGCCTTTTGACAAATCTTACTTCTGACAAATACCACAATTTCAACTAGACAGAGTCTGTGCTGCACAGAGACTTCTGGAACAGTACCTCTCATCCGCAGAATAGTTTCAGGGGAGATGAGGAGGAAGGCTGATGAGAAGAACTGATAATTCACTCAGACAGGGAAAAAGCTCAAAAGGTTTGAATGCAGTAAAATATTTGAAAAACAGTTCCTACATACTGGTCTGTGCAGCTGTGAGCTGGAACAGAGGGTCCAAAGTATGATGTACTCATCAACTCCTTTCTGAAAGCAGCAATATCAGCCAGTTCTGTAAGAGATCATCAATAAAAGCTTTTGATGTGATGTCTATTGCCAGAAGCTCATTTAAGTGACTCACTTTCATTCCAAATATCCAATAAAGGCTAGATTAGAATTAGATGTAGACACAAGAAATTACAGCAATGAGTGCTTGCCAAACAAGAAATAACTCAGAGAAGAGACAGCAGAAAAGAAATATGAAATAAGAACTGCTCTCTATATTTTCTAGTAGAAAAGATGGGAAGTGTGGAAAAACATGGGACAGGTTCAAAATTTAAAAAATTAGCTGTTTCACCAGGCAGTATGTATTGCACTGTGGAGCTCAGTTCAGTTTTAGAAGTTGGCAGAGATTCAAAAAGCAAATAGACAAGCCAGCAGAACGTTTATCTAGGAAAGGGTGTTTAGGGCAAAGGCATCCGCTCCAGCTCCAGAGGCCTTGAAGACGAGAGGCTATTTTAGAGCATCACTGTGTGCTTGGCTTGTCCTTACAGCCTTCCCTAAATTTCCTGAACAGCTGCTATAGGAAACAGAATAGCCTAGAAGAAAGTCATTGATCCCATGTGCTGCTCTGATGCTTTGAAATTAAATGACATTAACTTATCTTTTACACATTTGACAGTAACAACCTACTCATACAGCAAACAAGTGCCCCAAGCAGTTAATAGCTCCTTGTCTCTTTATACCACATTTGCTCAATGGACATTTTGGAGCATGGTGATATCCTGTGAGCCAATCACCCAGTCTGGTTATATAAGTTTATATAAAGTTAGTAAAATCTGGGTTGACTTGGCATCTTTATGAGACTGCTGATTTACTTTTCACTTCAGAGCTGTGATGGCACACAGTTTGCAGGGCAGGGAAATTCAAGACGTCTTGTGTGTAATCCTAGATGAAGAATGATCTGCAAAGATACAAAAATAATAATCCTACCATGAAAAGGAGGGCAAAGTTATCAAAGATCACAGGAGGATAAAATCTTTATCACTAGGAAGGATATATAATCTCCTATCATAGCAAATATAAATCTAATACAATCCATATGATTTCACTATCAATACCACAACAAAAACAAAACCAAAGAGAACCAAGGAAATCTGAGATTTGCCAGTTTTGCTAAAGTTGTCTTTTCCCCTAGAAAATTCTTCAAACCTGTTGGCAAACAGCAAACAGCCCTTTTGAAGAACTTCAAATGCCTCACATGGGAGGGACTGGCAGTCCCCCAAAAGCAGGCTTACTTCTATTGTACTGGCTTTCTTCGCTTCTAAGAGCAAAAAATCCAGCCTACAGACTTTGTAGAAATCAAAGGGGCACTGAATACCAGGGCAGAGCAACCCCAGGTAAATGGAAAACAAAAGACACTGCATTTTGCCTGCTCAACTGAGGGCAGAGAAATCCTCCTTTTCTGATTTAGCATTGACTTCTTTTGGAAGTTTCCTGAGTCTTCTCATCTGGTTTTGTGAGGACTCAGACAGTCCTTACAAACTCATGTGCATGAAAGCAGAGAAGACAACCAAAATGGACAGAAAACTGAGGCAAATCTCCAACACTAAATCTCGAGCACGCTAATTCACTTTTCCAAAGTTTGTCAAATCCTGATGCTCCTGTGTAGGTACAGAATGAACCAGAGCTCCTTGCAATGGCAATGGAAGTAAATGTGACCTGGTGTGAGGCTTTGGGTCCTCTCAACAGTTGCTCAGAATATCAGTGCCTCTAAGGAACCAATTATCAATCTTCTTAGTGTTCTTTAATGATTCATCTAAATAACGTATTTTGTCATTTAATATTTCATTTAATTTTGTGAACAAGTTACATAATGCATACATCAAATCACACTGTCTTCTGATTCTTCAGTGATGTATGTACACATTTTTCTGTTCAAATTCTTATTCATACAATATCTCAATTAGTAAATTTTAATACTAAGATGCACAGAACTTTGTTTGGTAAATTTTAGTCGCAAAGATGTATGTTTTGTTGACCTATTTTTGCTTTTAAGAGTTTCAACAGACTACACCTTACAGGATGAGTTACACATTAACTGCTGACAATTTACAAACCTTTATTTAACAGGATGCATATTTCAGGATCTGGATGTCTCATGTTCTTGCTGAGCTGCATGTCTCACCAACTGAAAATACTTCACCAGTGGAGATTTCCAGCACAAAGTTACCTGTACTTTAGTATGCAAATGTGTGCTCTAGATTAAATTATATGTAGTTCTGGTAAAGACGGACTTTGTAAAGCAAGACTGAGAAGAAAATTTAAATGCTATGTCATAAATTCATAGGTCACAAAATAGTTCTCATTAGAGCAGTATCATTGTGCTTATTAGAAATGGATTCCATCATCCATAAACCTATACAACAAATACAGATTTTACTTTGAGGTGTCATTTTTTTATTTTTTAATTTTTGGATGAGAATTTGTCTGTTGAAGATACTTTTTGCTCAGGGACCACATGATGCAGACCAATGTGGTAAGAACAGCTGCCAATACTTCACTTCCATGTGCCATACAACTGGAAATCTTCTCTTTCTCACTGATAACTTTGTTTATACCTAACAAACTAATGCCTCTTCTCAGAACATGGAAAACAAAAAATCTGAAGTTTGAATGTCTTAATACCTCATACTCATCAGAAAGAACCTTGCCTCTGGTTCTGATCCAGCCCTCCCAGGACAAACTTACGTCTTCCAGTTTTTAAGTAAATTATGAAGAATCACTGCAATAGAAAACAGTGATTTCAAATGATGGTATCAGTAGGTTGCAGGCACAGCAGTGGCGCTTTCAAATTTCTGTAGTTTATCCATTTGGCTAAAATACTGATGTATAACATTTAAGAGCTTCTTTCTACACTGTTTTATATACATGGTGAAAAAGTGAATTTCTTAGAACAAATAGAAATGGCCAGATAGGAACAAGCACAAGAAAGAACAAAGAGAAAAGACACCAAGAGTAAAATCCTCACTGTGTGATGAGTCTCCTTGGCATAGCTGATCTAATAAATAATTTTTAGAGTAAGGAACAGGTTCCAACTTCGAAGGAAGCCTGCAAAGCCTCAATTGGTAGTTGGGATCAGAGAAAAGGCTCTGACTGACTTCTGTAAGACATTTTGGCGTGCCTGTGATTTTGTTTTAAGTACCTAAAGGAAGAGCCAGGAAATCTTTCTGCTTTTACGCTAACACTGGGACTGGACATCATCTAATGAGTACAGCACTTCTTTTCTTTTTTGTGTTAGCCCTATGCCATGTACAATAGCGTAATTTAAAAAGAAAGCAAACTGGAGAATAATACCTCGCTTATTCTTCCACCATCCTTGCTCCAGCCAAATCCTTCCTTTCCTCAGAACCCCTACAAGTGGCTGCAGCTGGTTTGTGCATTTGGCAGACAACACAGTTACACAGGTCTCTGCACAACCCTATAGTGTACCTTCAGCTGGAACTGAACTTGGCTGTGACACTCATAGGGGCTCACTCATATTTTGTCATTGTTCATACGGTTTGAACTGGGCCTTGGTAAATCTGTCAAGACAAAATCCTTAAAAAAAAAAAAAAGTACACGGATATAAATTGTGCAGTTATCTGCATATATCTTCACAACACAATTCTAGTTTCCAGTTCTACTAAATTCATCCCATTATTCTTTAGATGAAATTGATTACTGTCTTTTACTTTTGTGCAATAACCCTTGTAAGCAACAGTGTTTTCAAAACTGCTAAATTTTCACTAGGTTCCACTCCACACCCAAATCCTCATAATTTTATAATATAAGAGAACAATTTAGGAGCAAAATCACAACACATGGTTACCCAAAGAAAGGTTCTGTCTATTGATTTTTTTTTCTTTTAAACTAAAAGTACATTGAAATGCATCATAGAAATCTGAAAAGGAAAAAGTTAAAAAGTGAGCCTTTTTAAAGGTTGTCAATATTCTTATGGTTATATCTTCAAAATATATCCAATCTTTAAAGTGTCAGATTTCCCTCCATCCCCTGGCCCAATTTGTTTTATGCTTTTAACAGAAGTTTCAAGAAATGGATGATAACTTCTTGTGCCAGTGCAAAAATCACACAGACAAAGAGCAGCAAATGACATCACAACTTATATCTTTTTTTGGTGTTATTTTTAATTAAGTGGTGTTCAGATGATGAAGTAGCACCATTTTATTAATTAGGCTTATATATCTTTCTCTAAATTATTTGTCTGCAAATTGAGAGGGCTATTAAGTCTCTTCAACAGCCCACCCCATCATTATATGTTGAGGGGAGAAAGAGAGAAAGCCTTCCCGAAAGAAGAAATTGCATGACGATATATTAAATGTAAATGGAATTCCACTTTTAGCATGCGGTCAGTGATGTATGAGCTCAGAACTCAGCTCATACTGCATGAAAAATAGGAATGGCTGGAAATCAGCTGCACTACCAAATGGAAAATCTCAGAAGAAAGCACCACTATTGCTCAGCTGAGCTGATTTACATGAGGAAGAAAACATCTCTTCCTTTAGCAACTTGCATCTATTTTGCTCAGCCTAACAGTATGCATTAAATATTTTGACCTTGGTGCCAAAATCACTTGAAATAGAAAACGTGGATGATAAAACAAGAAAAGGAAAAGGAAAGACTAAGGCCAAAGTAGGAGCCTATCACATATAAATAAATCAAACCACCATCTGGAAATAAAAGTATGCTTACTGGCTAAATGTATATTGAAGTATCTCAAACAACAGAGGCTTGATTTTAAGAAAGCTGTAAGGATAACCTATCTCAATAGGAAAATTACAACCTAGATTTTGACTTTTAATTACTCAGCCTGAAAAAGTCGTGTGTGCATGTTTATTGTAATTTTTGTTCTCAATGGGTTAAAATCAGCTCATAACCATTTTTTTCTCAACAAATGAAGATTATTTTAAACCTTTAGTCAAAAGAATACTCATAATTCTTTATAAAAGTACTCAGTACTAAGGCTTCCTTATTATCATTTCTCATTTTTGTCTATGAAAGCTAATGATAATACCAAGTTTTCTCTTTTCTTTAAAGGTTACAAAATACAATGTCTAATGGATCCTCTTGGCTGTTTTATATTTGACTACACCTACATTTAACCCTATTTCGATACAAAGCTTGAAAGTCCAAACAGGAACCTCTCTCAAATCAATTTTAAATTGAATTGCTATCTTGGGTTTTCAGTGTAAAACTGACAACTTCACTCACCTTCAGAAGCCAAAGCTGAGGATTTATTTTATCCTCTCTAGAATAATTCTTCATTTCAAGGACATTTATTTTTCCGGTTGCAGTCAGAGCTTTCAAATGAGATTCACTATTCCAGGCAATGGACACTTTGCTGCACACTCACCTCTACTAGAGTGGATGCAAAACCTGTTTTGTATTTGAATCAGCAGAATGTAAAATATGTGTACATTTAATCATATAAATCACATGACTCATTACCTCCCCAAGATTCTACTAGAATCTAACCTCTAAATGAAGTGTATGACCTTTGTATTTCCCTGTTGTAAGTCATAATGTTTTATTTTTATGACTATAATTTTGAATTACATCATGACCTTTAATAGAAGGCATTGAAAAGTCACATGGCCCTTGAATAAGTATGAGTTAAGAGTTTATTTTAGCCCCTCGGAAATGCAGACTCTACCAAAATGCTGAGACGACGTAGGATATCCATCCCTGTGCAGTCCCCCAACAGGAAGATCATCACTTCCCAGCACTTGCAGTAATCAGTAACTTGCAGCATCAGTGATTGCTTAGTATGCAGAAGACAATATAAGAGGAGCGAAAAGACAACAATGGCAGCTAATCAGAGCATGAAAGTGCAAGTGATAAGTTTCTTACAGTATTTTCCAGGCTTTTACAAGGGCCAGTTGTCATCTGACACGATTTTCAAATTAGCAGTTTTTCCGTTGAAAATACCTCAGAGGAAGCAAGCAACACTTTAAAATTGTATTTTAAATGAGCAGAAATAAGCTATTCACATTTCAAAATTCTAGAAATGAAAACAATTGAGGAAGCAGGACCCCAGTTGTACTGAACGTACTTACATCACTTTATACAATTATATTGTAGTAGTTTGTTTCCATTATACGACTTTTATATGTGAAGGCACTGTGTAAACAAAAGCTTTATTGGAGGGCATCTATTTTAACATTTTTAAAGGGCTTTGATACCCTTGTAGACCATAATTTTTGCTACCTGCACAGACTGAGAGTCCATTTTTCAGTTATACATGGTGCTTTCACTGTCATAAACATGACTCATGCCAAGTACTCAGAAGTAATGCAAAGAAATGTTGCACAGCAAAAAAGGGAATACTAGAAAAGATGTTTATTTCTGAATTCTTACACTGCTTGACAAAAAAATAAAAACAACTTTACCTCATGTAAGAAAGAAAATAATTCCGTATTTACATTATCTTAAACTGCTGAGGATAAATTAGTAGATGGAGAGAAAGTAGAAACCAAATTTGATGAAACTTGTGTAATATACAGAACAAAATAGATTTTAATGGTTGTATTTCGGTATGAACAGGATCGTTTAGAATTTAATGTTCAGCTCTGCAAATAATTTACTAAGTTATTTGATGAGCAATCTAGGTAACAGATCAGGTCATTCCATCAAATCCTACACAGGTTAATAAAAAATAAGTATTAAATGCAAGTATTCTGAAATAAAGTATAATCGATCCTAAACTTGGTGAACAACAAAGATGGAGTCAGATCAAGAAAAATCTGAAATAGTTAAAGTTGTGATTTATTAAGAAATTATCCTTCCATTATCCTGAATCAAATATTTTATCTGTAAATTATAACATTAAAATAATCTCAGGACAGACAGAATACACTATATCAGGAAATTATGCATATTCACAGTTTATAATGTATTTGTAGTTGCCATGTACTTCATTTCACAAATTTAATAGCTGTAGTTTCTCAGTTTTCATTTTTCTCTCCCTTTATATAATTTCACATTTTTCTCCCCAGTTCATTTCTCTGATCTGTGGCCCATCCCTGCTTTCCACTCTTCAATAATTAAATTCATGACTGAAGCATGACTATGCTTTTCATTAGTGCAAGACTTTTCTTAACTTTGCTTTTGTTGCAGATTCATGAAATGCCTTTTGAAACTTTTCAAGATGACATACACTTGAAGAACAGATTAAAAGCAGAGGAAAATGAACAGTAATGAGCTGATTTTCAGAGAAAAGCTCTCATTAGCATGAGGTCTTTTTGATTTCTCAAAAAAAACCCAAACTGGTCTTGGGTGCAGCTCCTTCTCTTGCATTCAGGGGAGGGGAATGTAGTTGCAGGGGAGTCCTGTTTTTGGGGAAGGGGATGGGAGACAGGGGGAGGAAGAGGGTCTAGTAAGTATTTTTTTATTACAATATCGCTTTATCACTGAAAACCCAATTTAGAGGTGAATTAGGGGAAACAGTTCTACTACTGCTTCCGGTTTTCTTTTTTCCTTCCTGTTTTCAGAATTCGTTTTAAAGTGATGTGGCAGAGGGTTTCATCAACATACACAGCAGGACAAAGAAGAGCTAACGTTTCTATTCTGCTTCTGGAAAAGTTGTGATGTCTCAAAAATTTCATTTCTGTGTTACTTCAGATCAGTCAAGGACCTAGTGGCTATACTCCTCAACTCAGATCCAAGTGCAGTGCCTGCCTGATGTAGGTGGATTTTGGGTGCCTCCTCTTTTTAATTTAGATGAGAAATTATATCTTGGATTAAAAAAGCTTTCCATGGAAAACTGTTTCAAGACATACATTTTTTATTATTTGACAATAAAGAAGAAAAATATAGGAAACAATACGGTACTTTTCAGCCACAGTTCCCTTGTGGTGAAATAGTCCAACCAGCTTGCCTAGACTATTCAGTTGTCTTTCAATATACATCTGAAGACATGTACAATCTACAGTCATAACCTTTTTAAGACAGACAAAAGTGTTGAATCATATCTCCCTTATTTACATCGGTGAGATCAAGGAATTATGCCAATTTGGGGGAAAAATGTGACTGAAATATCTCTAATCAAATTCCAATTTTTCATAAAATAAGAGTGTATATTATAAACAATAACAATGTGAATTTTTTCCCTACAAGTAAATTAATAATGACAATATTCTAGAAATACATTTTAAACCAAATTCCAACTGTATGTAAAGTTTACTGACTTCAGTGAATCTTAAATCAAGTCCATATAGAAGATTATGATTCCTGGCATTGTGAATAAACTACGGACTACAGTACAAATTCATAAATAGTCAAGAAAGTTAGTCTCAAGCATATGAAAAAAAGCCACCATATTTGCCTCTCAGCTTGCCTACATAATCACTGTCATATCACTCAAATAGTTGCAAAATTAGTGCATCACTACTAAAACAGCCACCTAAAACTGGTGAAAAAAGAATCACATCATAAGAAAAATAATATTGACAAAGGTACCCTTTCATCTCACCCACCTAATAGCATATCCAAAACATGCACTAATTTGCACTTCTGTGGTCTATTCTCTGAAATAATTATTGAGTCTACCACTTTTTCTTCTGTTATCCAAACTCAGTGTCCTAAAAGATAGAGTAATCATGGATTACCTTGCTCTTATTCTTGCTTATTATCCAATCATTTACTGTTTGTTCTTTATTATATGCTTCTTTAAAATACCATTGGATGTATACAATATATAAAAATGTGCTATTTTTACTTTCTGAGAATGCAAGTAGCAGACATTTGCAAAACTAGCTTTATTAGTCCCCACAAAGTCCTATTTTACAAAACCCAGTTATCTTTTATTAACTTTGTTCTCAGTATTTAACCATGCAAATAAATTATGAAAATTAATGTTAAAAATGAGAAGACAGCTCTCATTGTATTTTTAAAAACAAGTACTTTATTGGTTGGTATAAAAAGAAAAGAGGAAAAAAAAAGGTTTAAAAGTCCGGGTGCAGGAATCGGAGACTCTGAGAGTCAAACTGACTGCTAGCCCAAGAGCAGCAACCGAACAACGCTGTACTAACTGACCAAAGGCAGCGTTGGGTCACTCCGGTGGCTCGTCCAAGGGAGTCAGGACAAAGGGTTCCCGGCAGGGTTCGATTCTTATAACCCCAGAGCCCTCCCAGCACCGCCCACAGCCCGCCCATGNGCAAGGTTTTAGCACAACTTAACTCTTTGTAACTTTAATAACTACTTTCTACTAACTTTAATTAATGAATTATGTGATTTTTAAACATATTAATCATGCAAAAGCCAACTTATTCTATTTCATATATGACAATTAATAAAATAGAAAAATAGTGTAAAGGTCAGTAGGCTATCAGAAGAAAAAATGACCTTTCCTGGTGGAAATCTTTGGAGATTTCACCAGCTTTGCATAGGTATATTATGCAGTGGTTTACTCCAGACATTATAATTCTAAGCGTGTGGGGGTTTTAAAAAAACAAAAGGCATATATGAATGTTCATATCCATATAAATCTTTTATGTATCACTGTAAAACTACTGAAGTGAAACACACTGATGAGCAAGACTAAACTTAATTTTTCAACAGAAAAATGAATTACAAAAATGTTAGTGTTTTATGAAATATATTGAATATTGCTCTTTCATTTTATCCGTCTCCAACAGAAAGCTTACTTGAGAAGAGAAAAGAGAATCTTCCACATTTTGCCCCAACCACGACGTCTTCCAGAACCAAATGAAGAATAGGATTTTACTATATATCATATGAAATACACACTTCGTTCACTTGGTAATTCCTTCCTTTTATCTTCTTGCCCACTCAAAGTAAAATGAAACATTGTTTATAAAACACAAAATTGAAGTGACATCATCTGTTAGTCATTTGAGGTTGGTGTTATTTTCCACAGCATTTTATTTCCAGTAGTTTCCCATTGCTTAGTCAAGAAGCAGAGATAGAATACATCCTTTTGTTTCTCCACTGCCCTGATTTTGGAAGACAAAGTGTCTAGGAAAAGCTCCACCTATATCACTAGGGCTATCTAAATAGTTGTGTATTTTCTAAAAATTATAATTTTGTAGGAATCTTTTGTGTTTCTATGCAAACATTTTTTTGTAATGTGTATTTTTACATTGTTATGATGCCACATGTATTTAAAGAGCTTTAAATATGTTTTCGATTTCAACATATATAAATAGGGATTGCATATTAATAACTTACTGACAGTGACAGCAGAGCAATCAAATTATGTTTTATGAAATGTTAAGGTAAAAAAAGTATTGGTAGAGTTTCCTTAAAAATACTGATGAGTCCTTGAAACCTCCTACCTCATTCATTCCAAGCCATAGAAATCAGAGTTCAGTGCTTCTGATTCAGTCAACACCTTTCTGGCTTTCAGTAGGTATGTGGGGTTTAGAAAACAAAGCAAGAATGAACAGAAACTTAGGACAAAAAAAATACTCTTAGGAAGAAAGAACAGTTAAAAAGATTTGTTCACTTAGAAATGTTCAGGTGACTTATTTGTGGAAAATATAGTAAATCATAGAACTAACTTGCACTATCATTGTAAGAACTAGCACTTCAATTTTTTCCCTATGATTTTTAAAGTGTCGATGATCTTGTTGAAGGACAACATGAAAACCATGAATGAAGTGGCTGGAATAAAACTAATGCCAGTGCATTTTACAGTACCAAGGAGTCCTGACCTAATCTTTTTTTTTTTTACACAAAATGAACCTGATCTTCAGTTGCCTTCTATGAATAATTCACACATTCTGCGATTCTTTTTATGGAAGGAAAAGTGTTTCTCAGAAATTATTGTAACATGGAAAAATCAGTGAATTCAATTACACAAGCTCTTTCAAAACTGCGCTCAAAACTTCCACTCAGCAACACATTGGGTCAATGTGTCTTGTCCATGTCAGAAAAAGGTCCATAAAGTCAGTATCTTGTGACTGCTATTTCCTGACTGATGTTTCAGGTTAAAAATAAAACCTGTTTTACCAAAGCTGTGACACCAGGAGTAACCAAACTCAGGTCATGGAAACTGTTAGTTTGCTGACCACTTTCACTATGCATTTTTAGTTTATCAGATCCCTGAGTCTTCTTTGATATTGAACATATTCTGAGGTTCATTTGTTATACTCTGAGTGCTCTCTCCCTGTCCATCTTTTCTCAAATCTCTGGTGTTTTTCCTGGTTCAGTCAAATTTCCCATGCCTGCATACAGCCTGTTGCACTGACATTGCTCATGCTAAGATCATTAAACTGTTTTTCCCTAAAACTGGTGCTCAAGAAAACTGTCAAAACTGTAGCTTGGCTGTAACTTTGGTGGGTTTATTACCAAAGGTTCTAAAAAGAGAAATAATTACCTAGTAAGGTTTTTTTTTGTTTTTTAAAGGTACAATCTCTTTAGTTACTGGCTACTGTTGTCCTAATTTTTCCTGATGTTTTTAATTTAAAATTAGTCCAGACTAATTTTATTATGCTGCTTGTGTACTTCCTTTGAAGCCAGTAAATCGAGGAGCAGACAAAAGACAGTAGGTAGGCAATTATGCCATCAAAAATCTGATAGAGATTATTTTGCCTTCCTCTGAGTCTGGGTACTTTTTAGGAATGTAAAAAAGATTTATGGTGGAAAGATAAAGGAAGTGCCATTGATAAAGTGTTCTACTCACATTCAGTCAAGCCTTCTTCCACACAATTTTCTTGAGCCTTGATTCCCCCTCAGTTGATGTGTGAGCCCTCAGAGCCATCTAACCAAAGGGGTGGCAGCAGAATTTAAGCACCTAGTTATAGAATCACAGAATGGTTTGGGTTGGAAGGGACCTTAAAGATCATCCAGTTCCCACCCCACTGCCACGGAGAGGGACATCTTTCACTAGACCAGGTTACTGAGAACTCCCTCCAACCCAGCCTTGAACACTTCCACGGATGGGGCATCCACCACTTCTCTGGGAAACCTGGTCCAGTTCTTCACCACCCTCACAGTAAAATGTGTTTTTCTGATGTCTAAGCTAAACCTACTTATTTCAGTTTGAAACCCTTGTCCTGTCAGTATCTATTCTTGTCTTTCCCCACCTCTGTTGCAGACTGCCATCAGGTACTTCAGGCACAGGTATCTGAAATTAGGTACCTAAATATTTGTACCTAAATATGAGTGGGGGAATTTTGAAGATTTTACTGTGCACATATCAGCCAAAAATATAATTCTTTCCTCATTTCAAGATATGAACACATATAAACAAGATTCATTGCTGCTATTGGGTTCAGTAGCACAAAGTATACAATGAAGTTTGATCAGAAAAATTATTTGAGTGAAATCCTAGACAATAACGAATGAACTCCCAACACATTTTAATAGGGGAAAAGGTTCTTTTGGGTTTTTTAACCTCATTGTTTGTATTCATTTTGAATGTAAAACTAAAACAACCAGAAAAAAATCTATAGCACCAGACCCCAGCAGGCTTTTTCCTCCTAATTCCACAGAACAGTTCCCTCATCAGCCTGTATAACTGTGAGATGTTTCATTTTTCTATAAGGAAGGGAACATCCCATTTGCACAGAAAAAAGAAATCCCAAGCACCCTAGTTTGATTCCAAACTCAGAAACACTCTGTTGAATTCTTCTACCAGTTCTCATGCCAGATGGATATTTTATTCTCCAGGTTTTAAACATCAGACTGCAGTCTTTTCTGTTACCAGCAGAGAGCAATGTAATTAAGCTGTGTATAAAAGGCTTTTCAAGGCAACTGCTGTGCAAGCTCCTTCAGAATGCCCCAGGTTTTGTTGGTGCTTTGGCCTTGGGCTCCCATGCTGAATGTTTTAATATTAAAACTGCTATTGATTCTGGAAAGATTCACACTGTTTATTTCTGTTTTACTGCCCAAAATACAAGGTACCTTCTCAACACCTGAAAATACCTCTCAGGAAAATCAAGACAAAACCTGCTTTGCTACCATACTTTCCTTGGCCTCAGTCCTTCATCTGAACATAAATGTGGTTATGGTATTCCTCACACCCATAAAAAATCTGCACATTAATAAATAGTTTTAAAAAGAGTCTCAGAAGTACCTCTTGAAATGAATTAATGGGCAAATTGGAAGGAAATCAACTGAAAGTACATGATAAATGTAATTTAGTTCTTTCTATGCCTTTGCTATTCCCTCACATTCATCTGTGCAGGCAGACACTCGCATACATATGAAAAGAAACCTCACTTTCTCAGTGCAGGGAAACCTGCACTGAGAACACACAGTAAAGCATTATTTTACAGTACACAAGTTTATGAGTCACGAGAGCCCATGCAATGTTTGTAAAGATTATCCCAGTGATAAGGCTCTGTGGTTTTATTTGCTGAAGTCTAGATATTTTCAGACACCTAGGAGTTTTTAGAGAGATAACCAAGGCTCAGAAGAACAGAACAGCCATCTGTCAGATTTCATAAAATCTCACAATACTACAAACTGTATTAGAGTTTCATAATTCATGAAGGAGCAATATCCCCTACTGAGATTGTAACCAGTCAAGACAACACCAAAAACAACTGGTAAATCTGTCAGTGGGAGTTCCCTCTCCTTGACTGTAAGGAGAAGAAGTATGAAACAGCTGGAAAATAAATTCAAAGTATGATCAGTACAGAATAAAAGAGTCCATAAGCTGATTGCAAAACAGTAGCTTTATTTATTTCTCATCTAATTTGCAACAAGATTTGCATGTGTATGGAAACAGTAAATGCAAAGTGATAATTCATTTCTCTGTATCTATACATAGACTCCACAAGGGCAAGAAGAGTAGTCTTATGCCAAAAGTACAGTGCTAAAAAAAAAAAAAAGTTTGAGTCTTTTCCTCATTCTTTTTATGGCAAAGTATTTGGTGTCTTCAGTTCACTGTGTAGGAAATGGTAACAATATTTCCCGGGCACCTGTATATTTGTTGATGGTTTGGGCAGGAAGATGAGATTGCAAGTTCTGCCATGAGTCAAACGCTCACAACAAAAGGCACTCCTTGCCTACTTGTTCTGCAGAGATATGAGTAGTTTATGCTTTATTAATACATCCAGAGGTATATATACACATATACACTGCAACAAACACAACTCAAAGTTCAGCTGAGGGTTTTCAGTGGAATTGTAATATGACCAAAAAACAGTAAAATATATCAGGAAACCAATATTATTAAAAAAAAGAAAAACCTTTTGCACAAAATGCACATTTTCTAGTAGACTGCAAAAATCTGAGGGTGAGTGTTCATACTGGTACATCACGGGATACATGAAACCACACAAGAAACAGCATTCTCTGTCTCTTTGCATTTCCAATTCATTTCCTCCTGAGACTCAGAAGAAAGGCTTATAAAGAGAAGACAGGTATCATCTGCTTCTGTTTCACTCATTTGCAGCTCACAGGGTCTAACTTCCATTTGCAACTAGAAAATAGCTTCTTTATTTCCACAGAGGTAGCTATTATAGAGGCAGAATTTCTTCCATACCCGTTTATCTGTCATGTTCTGCTGGCTTTTGTTCACAAGAAGAAGTCAGAAAGGATCCGATGGCTTGGCATATTAAAAGTTCATAGTGGAGAAAAAAAATTTCATCTTCTTTTACTGGAGAGTGACTGACAAGAAGACAAAGTTACCGAAATGCTTATCAGAGTACCTCTATAACCAATAGGAGTAATGGTGCCTGAGAGTTAAAAAGTTTTTGTCATTTGAGAAATAGTGAAGCACAGGAAGGAATGGTGAAGTTTCTATTCTTGCAGGTTATTCAAATGTGCAACAAGTTAAACACATAACTCACATAACTGAGAGGAAAGAAACCAATATTGATTTAAATCATCCTTTTTGTGGACAAGAAAATGAACTTGTTCTCTAAAGGTCCTGTTATATCTATCAAATTCCTATAGATCTGTGTCTTCCTGCTGGATTCTTCTTTGGTAAGATGCTAATTGAATGAAAAGTTTTTGCTTTAATTCTGTTGCTGGGATACTCACAGTTTCGTTCTTCCACACAGAAAGATATTCTAGTATCTGTGGGACCTGAGACAACAGCTTAGCCCAAATCAGGGTTGCTTGTAAACCTTTTGGAAATGCAGTAATAGTTCAGACTTTAGATACAACTGTGTTCAGTCAGCAGAGCCTCACATTTTCAAGTGTCATTCCTTTAGGAAATAAGACCAATTATTTTTTAGACAAAATATTTCAGATTTCAGTTGAGTTGACCCTTTTGTTTCTAACATTTACTCTATAGTATCAGATGCAGTAAAAGCTAGTGTTAGTTCGTTGTGTATACACAGGCTTCACACAGAGATGATTAATGACTTCTGTTCATGTGGTGTTGCCAAAACTCCACTTTCCTGTGCAGTGCAGCAGCAAAAAAATGATATATTGCAAGGAGTTCAGAGTTCAGAGAATGCCATCTAAATTAATTACCACTTTGGCAGGACTGATTCATCAAAAAAATTTGAAATAATTAAGTGTGTACACCTATGCCTAAACAAGAATTACTATAAGAGGATAAATGAACAGTCCAACACGTATAAATATTTTAACATCTATAAAGATCACCCAATAAAAAAGTCAGCGTTTGCATATCTTGACCACATCATGGCATCATAGGTTGTGATATTTGATTATACTGGGATCCAACTGCAGCCCAAAGTCTAGAACTATGCAGAAATGGACTGAAAAAACCATCATTTTGGCATTAAAGAAATGATAGTGTAGTTCTGATTGGTAGCAACCTGGAGCTGTTCAGCAGGAGCAGCCACACAGCACCTGCCCATGCTTGCAAAAAGCGGTGGTTCCAACTGAATTTCAGGAGCACTAGGGACAAAACTCTCCCTGCCTCCCCAGAAAGCAGCAGGGTGTATGCTTTGAAAAGCCATCCCATTTTCAACACTTTAAAAAACACTTTGTATAACAAGGTAGAAAATTCAGCAGCAATTCAAGGGCAAAACCAAAAATATCTCTCAAGATGGATGCCAAAAAAACACCCAAAGCCCCAAACCTTAAAGAGCTAGTTAAAGGTTGAAAGACTTTCTTTTCTCCAAGTATGAAACACTGCTCTGAACTCAGAAATATGAAAGATGATGAAAACAGCTATTCGATTATAACCAGTGATTTTCTTTTTTTCTCTGAAATGAAATTTCATGTATTTGTGCTGCAGTTTACTTTTTATTAGCCTTAAAATGTCACTTTTTTGAACCATATGATACCTTATGGCTGATAAAATTATCAGCAACAATGTTAAGAACGAAATACACAGCCAGGCACATCATTTTGGTACCATGGGAAACCATCCATCAACATTCAAGACAATTAAGTGTTTATCTGATTTGCTGCTTCATTGCATATTTTTTTCGCCTTGTTCACACACAAAATGTTTTTTACTCATGTTCATTTAAGTGATCCAGAAAATATCATTCTATTTTCCACTCCCAAAACGGCCTAGGCAACTAGTGATTTTGTTTCATCAAAACCATTTAATTTAGAGCATTAGATCTTGTATAGTTTCTGGTTAAACCCATCATTACACTTGATGTCCAAATATTTTCATTTTAAAGGACAATAAGTTGATCATTTTTTCGTGTTTTAACCAGCTAATGTAACTTGCTGAAGTTTTATGTTTTGTGGCTTTTTGCATAAAAGAAGTTTGTTTCTTTTGAAGAAAGGCCTACCTTCAGTATTATAAAGACACATAGAAACAAGAATACTACCATAGTTTTAAACAGAAACTTGAACAGTATTTTGAATGTCAAAGTTGCAAGATTTGGCTGTCTAATTACAGAGGTACAGGGTACCATTAAAATACCTTATTGGGAACGTTATATGAACTTATTTTAGAGTATAAATTATGTAATCCTGGTTGTCTAAAGCAGTATCAAGATATTCAGGTGTCCAGATAGAGAGATCTTTGCTCCGATATAGCCCCCATTGCATTGCTCATAACTGTTAAAGCATTACCTAGACAGACAATAAACTCTGTGTTCTATATTTGCACACACCTGTTTATGGAATTTCACCTGCTGACAGCAAAGAGTTTGAACGTAACAATCACAAACATCAGTAGCTTTTACTCATTTCCCCAAGTGTTCTGTAAAATGGCTGATAGGAGACACCTTTTAAACAGCATTCAACCCCCTCCTAAAATAATATAGCTTTGTTTCCCTCTCAAATGATTTTGATGTTTATAGAAAGCAGTTTATGCTATGAATTTCCCTTCTGCATCAATTATCCACTGGAATGAATCAATCTACTGGAGGGAAAGAAAAGAACACACTTCAGAGTATTCTCCCACCATCTGGTCTTTCAAAGAGTTGCTGTCAAATCACCTTCACTGAAGTACTGAGATGTATAGTAAAAGTGTCATTTTTTCTTTTTAATCTTCACCTGAGATTGGAATGAGGAAATCACAGAGGTTTCATCAACAGATAACTCATCTCACAGGACTCCTCTGAGTGCATGGGTTTTTCTCCTTTTCCACTGCTGAAGAACAGCATATTTGTTGAGATCATTGTCCTTATGACAATTACGCGACTGAAACTTGTAATACTATTTAAATAATAACAGTAGTGCTTTGGCTGTTATTCTTTTAAGCATCCAGAACATGGAGAACTGGGCCTGGGCAGGCAAAGCGAAAATTGCTCTTAAAGATTAGGATTATAGAATGTCATTCTTTTGACGTGTTTCAGAATAGACAGTTAATAAAGTGTCTCTCATAAAGGCCAGGAAAAGATTGGGAAGACAGGAAACCTGAGGAAGAACAACTGCAGACAGTATAAAATCATTCGCAATGTCTAAGAAAAGGCCATATTAGACGAAACATTCTGAGATGCCAGGTTGTAAACTGGAAGAATTAAATAAAATGTAGAACAAACAAGTACAAGGCAAGGAACACCTACAGAACTATTCCAACCATTTCAACACATTAAATTAGATGAAGCATTTGCCTATGGCATATGGAACAAAATGATGCTTTATTAAAAATCAATGAGTGTTATCTACCAAGTAACAACAGAATTCCACAAAATGGTCAAATTCATATCTAAATTATAATTCTGTACAATCTGGGGTAAACCTCATAACTGAATAACACCAATAATTGTTATTACATTTAAATGAGTCATAACTGACCATAAGTATTCAATCAGCAGTGATAGCTACTTGAAGATATTTGCCAACATACAGCAAGAGTTATAATATATAATAAAGTGATTCACATGTTACTGAGAAGAGATTAGGAAATGACACGAATGCACTAATTTAAGTAATTTCATGGGCCAATTCCCTCAATTACTATAACTGAAAAGGGCCAATTCCCTTAATTACTATAACTGAAAAGACAATTGTACAGTTGTATTAATTGACATTAATTTATTTTTGGGTTTAGCTGTTGTTTCTGGAACTGCAGTAACATGGTTATTGCTACCATTCTTTAGGAGGTTTGCTGGCAAATACATCAGCTTTGACAATAAAATTGACAGGGGACAGGCAGAACAGGAGTTCAAGGAAATCTTCCTACCCCAAAAAATTACTTTCTTAGCTCCCTACTCACTACCAAAAGTCAAATATATCATTCTGCCTTATTCAGTGTTTCTCTTTTGATTGCCATTCGTCTTTCTCTTCTAGGTAGGAAAACCCATAAGTGGATTCCAGACCATCACATTTCAGTAACTCTGTCGTGCAGCCACTTATCATCTCACAGCCTGCACTGGCATTAAAGTTCCATTCTTATTTCTGTGACAGAGACTGTAACAAGAATAGGATTGGTAAACCAGGAAACTGTTATGATGGTGATTGTAATGAGGAAGGGAAAAAAATAATAAAGCAATTTTCCCCTATTCTTATACTCTAAAAATTACACTTGTGCTCCTTCAACGAAATCAGTGATGTTGGTAAGAAGCAGAAATGTCTCAGAATAATAATTTATAAAAATATCAGACTTCTCTTGAACATATATACATATGCAATGAAACTGATTTTTAATTAACATTTTATATCAGAACTCATCAGAACAGTCAAAGTGTTAGTAATGTTAAACTTTCTCCAATGAAAATTCAAAGCAAAGCATCATCTGTGAAACTGTTGAAATGGAGCAGAAACAGGTTGGGTATTTTTTCCCCAGTGCAATTTTCTGCCTTAGTGAAGAAGCACACATTAAAAGCTGGTTCATAGCATTCCAATATCCTTTGTAGTATTGTAAGTTCTTTTAAAGTTGGTGTGATAGTTCTTATGTCCTTTTTTCTAATGTTAACAGAAATTATTTTCAGCCTAAAAAGTAATCTCTATCCTGTGGCTTTTCACTTGAACTAGTGGACTAAAACAACATACTAACGAAAATCAACGTGTAAGAGAATAAAAGAAGGATGTGTGATAAACAACTTTGTTACAAGTTAGACCATCCCACGTAGCATAGATCTTTCCCTCTGTTAATGAAAAATAAACCATTTTCACTCAACACATCTTGTTTCTCACTTTTTCAGTTTATAGAACTTCATACACTGCAGTTCCTCCCCTGAAACAGAGCAGTGAATCAAGTCAAGCATGACTGGATAAGTGTTTCCTAAATGTAGGAAACAGATCATGAACATCTGAATTACCAGCAAAGCAGTTTCATTCATTTATTGTCAAAAGTTAGAAACATCCATTCTCCGTCAGGTAATTAGCAGCATGACTATCAGAGAGCTGTCAGCTGCACTTGAAAAATACAACTACCTCTTTAGGTGCTTACAATAGGCTGTAAATCTCATGAAATGTGAGGTTCACATGAAAACTTAACATTACACCAGATTCAATTACCACCTTTTAACGGATTACCATAGTCAGGACTTTTAGACTTGTCTTGACAGGTTCCTGAAACAGATTCAACACAGTGGGCACCATCAGAGAATCCAGCTCTGCAACATGGAAAAAATCATGATGCATTGTTCATGTTTTTAAACCCTATGTTCTGAAGCAGGATGCCTACAGCATGGATTTTGTGCATGTGACTCTAATTTATGCCTGAATTTTGCTGGGTTTCCTGAATTAAAAACTGTTCTCCCTAGGAGCTTGATCAAATACATACTTCTGTAACCCATCTCCGTGACTCCGCAGAAACATTTAGCATATCATCTAAAAAGGGGTTCAAGCTACTGTCTCCCCACCTCTATAGTTTTGCTCATGATTTCTCAGAAGATGGATATAAGTATAGCCTGAAGTCTGGATGTATCAGATCCCGAGTCTCCACGTCTGCAGGAGGCATCCTATTTCCTACCAAAGATCTAAGGCCGAGACTCTGTAAATAGAGCCTATATAGAATTACTAAAATACACGGAAATCTGGGATTAAATTTGGAGTGTTTTCATCCGATGCCATAGGATTAGCTAACAATGCTGTTGATAAACTACCTAAAAAAAATTAAGATATAGTTATAAAAAAATAATATCTAGGTTTTACCTGAATGCTATCTTACTGAAATAAATAGTTTGACTCTGCAGTATCAAAAGTTGGAAGAAGGTTACTTTGTTTGCTAATATTGAAATCATCCATCAGATATCTCTTAAAGCTCTCAAAATTGTTATATGAACTACTTGTACCTTTGTTTTTCTCAATCTCAATGCATAATACTTCTTGCCAAAACAGAAGAAAAAAAATACAGTGGCTTTCGAAACATTAACTCTGAAAAATCCTCGAATGTTTTTGAATTCTGTCATCTCCCCACATTGCCCTGAGCAACTTTTTTTTGAAGATGGCATCTGTAAGTGTGAGGAAAAAAAGAGAATGGCTTCAACTGGCCTTATTTTGGAAATTACAATATAGCAGTGGGGAAACTTTGAAACTGTTCTGAATTATGTTTAAGATAAATGATCACATTTTTATCCTCTTGTGTGTTTATTTTCCCTTCCTCAGGTATATTAACCAGAGCTTTTCTGAAAGTCTAGACAGAGCGTATGTAATATTTCATTCCAGTATCTATCATAAAAACGAAGAAATCTTTTATTTTATTATACACTATGATCTGTTGTGTGTACACGAAAGTCTTTTAGAACAGATTTTACCTCTCCTGATCTTACATGTTACCTCTCTTAACCTTACTAAAGTTATATGCATGTATCTCAGAGAAAATCAGAATATATGACTTTGGAAGCTCTGTAATTAGAAAATTACAGTGTTTTTAAACCCAGAGGCACTATAATTAATTACTGTTCTCTATATGTTTGAAGGTTTTATTGATTTCTTGGTTTAAAATGAATAAATGCCTGGGTTTTGCCATTTCAAAGCTTTATGAAAGTATCTTAATTTTCAAATAATTAGTTATCTTACCCAGAAATGGCAAAATTTTCTAGGGTAAACATGCTTTGTGCAGATGTATGCTAAAAGTAATGGTGTACCTGAGATGTTCCAGTACACACTGAGGGAAAGATATTTGAAATGAGGTGTACTTCACATGGAAGATCAGTAACTTTTTGCAATGCTTGCTTACACAGAAATATTATTTCCATGATATAATGCTAGTGAAGTTAATAACTGAGTTATTATATCTGGATTTTGTTTTATTTTTTGCTAAATTTTTAATTAGACTGTGACTTTCAGAGGTTTATAGAAAACTATTGGCCTTGCTGAAGCTGTCCTGAAACCTGAATTGTATTACAACTAGAGACAAGAAGAAAACAAAATGAATGACAGAAAGTAGGTTTCCCACTCTTCTGTATACGGAGCTATTTGATTCTAATGACTTTCATTAAGAAGACAAAATTTCATGGAATGGAACAAGTAACAAACCAATGAAGATATATTACCAGGAAACTTCTGTATCTTCACAAATGCTGATTCACACTTGTCTGCCAATTTTGTGCTCTGCAATTATTTAAACTTTAAAAGTGATAAAAACTGGTTTGGTGAATGAGCTGAAACACTAAGGAGCAGGACATCTATCTCCATAAGGTTTTATGTAGTCCTTTTAGAGGTGTGAAGAACTGTAGTGTCTTGCCACACCTAGTGACAGGGTAAACAAAGAGGACAAAATAAGATAATTCATTTACTATCACTAGAGCTTCTTTCCAGAACAATTTTCACTGAGCTAAAGTGTATTATTTATGCTATTTTTGTAGCTTATGGGTCAGTACTTTCTGATTGTATTACAAGCAGTTTAGAGAGTTACATGATACACCTTGAAAAAAAATTTAACTGTCAGACCTGGTGCTTCTAGGGCCTTTTGACCAATATCAGGTATCAAGATTGCAAATAATGCTACTCTAAATATAATTTTTTGTCAATACAATATGCAATCAAATAAATGCGGGCTTTGTTTCTTCGTTTCTCGAGAGAGTTAGAAAATTAAGACATAAATTTAAATCAAATGTCTTTTAAATTTACGCTTGCATTTTAATATTCACCTCACTGCATCTTAATGTCAATGCAAGGAGGAATTTCTCACCTACTACTCCACATACACCATTTTAACGTAAGTCTCTCTTTCCCATGCTTGATACGCCTCAGCCTTTTACATTCACATCACGGGTGACTCAACAGATTATCCAGTTTACTGCTCCACTCGGCAAGATTACTGGAGTTGTTCTCCTCATTTGTCTGCACTTTATCTGGACTAGAATAAGGAATGAGAGCTGTTTTTCTCATAGAAGTTGCAAGCTTCTTCAGACACATTTCACACAGTTTAAGACATCAACAAGATTTTAAAAATAAGTGTTGCGACACAGAGATAAAAAAATCCAGAGAAAAAGGACAGAACTTGACAGACTGTTGGTTAAAGATACTTTTCTACAAATATATCCCAAATGCAGGAAATACCCACACAAAAATTATCTGTGTATTACTGAAAGAAATGTTTAAAAAAAAACATATAAAAGATTTATAAAATCTTTTCTTATGCTGAGACACTCAGAAGATCTCTTCTAGTCCCCTCTCACCTGTGCAAAGAACAGTTCAGGGAAAATTAGTGTACAGTGGAAGAAAAGTTTGTTAGTTAATGAGCCTAACTTCCAAAACTGACTATCATGGCCTCTTTGTAAATAATTTAAAGCATGACTTAAGATTTTTTTCAAGGCAAGGCATAAAAAAGAACAATTGCATAAAGTTATTCAAATTGTGTTTAATCTTATTTTCATTTGGGACCACAAACAAAACAAGTCCTATGTCATAAAAGGCTTTAGTGCAAACCCATGTGATGTTTAGAAAATCATGTAGAGGAAGAAGATTTTATACATTGCTCTTTTAACTTCTGAGTAACAAAAACACTACAGTATTTATTTTTTAACAGAGATGAACCGGGATGGTCTTTAGAATAGCCTGTTGACACCCAATCTTACTAAGAAAGAAAAATCCAGATATTTTTCTTTTATTATGGGCATCATTTCAATTTTTTTTTTTTACATGCTTCTTTTGGTTAGAAATATCCTGTGAGTTTATAGGCTTTAGAAAGAGCCAGGCAGTATCCTCAGGTGGTTCTAAAGAGCACATAGCAGCTCAATCAACAGTATTTTTCTCCTACCATACTAAGTAAATAAAAAAATGTATCCAAATAGACAGACAGATAGAAAGTCACTTTTGGGAATGAAGGTTTTACTTGACAAGGGAAAATGGAAACTTTTCAAGTACTTAACTAATTTGACTTCTCTCTGAAGCATATTGGTTTACCAGAAATTTTACCCACAAGGTATTTTTAATGAGCTACTCAGATTTTTCTGCAAGAGAAGTTTAATACAAAGGCAATTTGTCTTAGTAATTTGCATCTGTTGTCTATACACTAAGACTGAATTCACTTAAATATTTATGTGTCTTTCATATTTCCTTTTGGCTAGAAATGAAGTGGGCTAAACTTATCTAAAATGCACCTTTACTCAAAATCTGGGTTTCAGCTGTATGTAAATTTCTTGTTCCAATATCTGTTCAGAAATGGTTCCCCAACTTCAGTGTTAAACACTGTGAGAGAGCATATAAAAGATAAATTTTAAAAAATATTAGTGGAATTGAGACAAGAAGACAAACTGCAGTAGGAAAATCAGCCCAGAATAGACATTTCTGGCTCCCAGGTCACTGTTGTGCTGATTCTCAAAGAAAACACTTAGATTTTTAATATTAATGCAGATGCAGAAATGGGGCCATCTGGAATAAAAGCAGTAAGTAAAAGGATGTGATCTTTATTTTTTCACTGTACAGGTTGCAGGAGAGAAAGAGTAAAAACATTTATATTGACCAACACAGAAACTTCCTATTTTATCTCGTTCTTTTGCCAACAAATTTGAGACAGGAAAGCCACACTAAGACAATTCAACAACTTGCTATTTCTCTGATAGACTGAAACTGATCAAGGTCACCTGGCTATAACACCATAGAGCATTTCAGAAAACCATGGGAGACAACTGAATTTGCTTCTGTTTTAAGTTAAAAAAAGTTCAGAGAGTCTGACCAATATAAACAGAATAAATTTGCCTAAATATTATTAGAAAGGAGCCTCCTTCAGCAGAGGTAGGGATCTTCTGCATGAACAATTAAAAAAGGAAAGCTGTCAAGCCCATAGCATTAGAAGAATATTTTGGAAGCATTATTTATCAGATGGTAAAATGCATATTAAGCAAATTTACCAAGCTGTAAAAATTAAGAAAAAAACCCCCAAATCATGCTGATTCATTAAGCTTTATGAATGTGCATGACAATTTAATTATGAGAGACTGAAGGAAGTCATCATACTAAAACAAAACAAGTCATACAGATAAATTGCTATCAATTTAACATGTATAAATACATTTAGAATTTATGCTATGGGTCTACTCAGTTTCAAGTTTACCCAAGGGACACTCTTGATATTTTGAAGTCTGAAGATAAGATAACGATTTTCAGTGCATGTACACTGTGAAACTTTCAAAGATAAGGTGTTAGTTTTGCTTCAAGCTTTACTTTGTCTTTTGTAATTTAAAAGACAAAAAGTAATTTGTCTTTAAAATTCAGTAATCCATAAACATGAATGGCCTAATGTTTGCCATGTTAAGAGGAAAAAGTCTGCAGTTCAGTTTTCAATAAAACTTGCAGTAATAGTCAATCGTCAGGATTAGTTTTGCATGCAAGATTATTTTAGGAAACTAATAAAGCTCAATTAAAATTCTTAAACTCTTCTAGATAAAACTGGTACCATTACTGCAGTATAAGATACATCATTTAATAAAGAGCCAAAAGTAAGTTTATTTTTCCAGGTTTTTTTTTCCAAGTATACACTAATTAACAATTTATCCTCTGCAGTTTTTCAAATTTAGAAAATTTAGATAGCATAAAAAATAGAAATAAAATTAATCTTTACATGTTAGATTTTTATAGTAAATAGAAACAATCAGAAAGAGGACATATAACCCTACATTTTGGGTCTCATGAAGTCCTCCGTATTTCGTTTGAGCAGCATGAATCTGAAAATATTACTAAAATTCTACAGATTACCACATTAACATATTTTCTTCATAAACCACGAGTACTACCACAATATCTGAAACATCTTAAAATGGCAAAAATTATTATGATTATATGCAAGTAGATCATGTATTCTAGAAAAAAAGCGTAACAGAGAGTATGAGAACATCATCTGAAGTAAACACTGGACTAGAAGTATTTGCAATAGCACATCCATAGATGTGGTAGAAATTACTAATTTGGCAAGATGCTGATTATCATGAAGAACGAAGTGAAATGTACCCAGCGCTAATCAATTAAATACTCTGATTATATGAAAAAATACCCCAGAAACACAGATCTATAAATGAAAGGCTTTTTAAAAAGATACAGTGCTAAAGAGATACAGCTTGGGCAAGAAAGCATTTTTGACCCTTTGTTTGATTTAGGTAAAGAATGTCAAAGGATCAAAGATTCTGAAAGGTTTTGGTGGAATTGTAAAAGATCTGTCAAATGCCACAGGAAAAAGCCAACTTGTAGCTGTGCATCAGCACCACCTGGTTTCTAAGTTGGTGGCAGACACATAAAACCCCTACCTGCCACCTTACACATTAATATCAGTATCCAAATATTCTAGACCAAACTGTCATTTGATATTTATACCACCAGACCCAATCTTGTAAAAATAATACATATGTGTAATCCAGACATATTTATGTAAATATGAGTTATACACATCTTACAGTGAAGAAAATAATAAGCTAAATTGAATCCCTATGGATTAGCAATAAAGACATCATTTTCATCTCTGGAGAGGTGTTAAGATATTTATGGCATTTAGAATGCACCTGGCTGTGCACTCAAGTACCCCAAACCAACCTGATCAAGCTGCTCTATTGATTTTTTTTCTCATCTTCACATAAGGTTTGCTTCACTGACTTTGTTCCATGTCATTAAAAATTATTGGGCAATATTATGGTTTTTTTCATCATAATGGTTATCAGCCAGCAGTTCCAGGTACCTCGGATCAATCAATACCACAGTTTCTATTAAATCCTGAAGTACATTAGTCTTCCCAACTAGAACTAGATGCTGGGCTTATATACACTTACAGACCTTCCTAATACACACTAAGGATAATGGTGTTACTCAGAATTTCACCCTTGCAATTCTCATCGATGCTGATGAAGCCAAGAATAGATGGTATTTCTTAACTCAAGCTAGTGAGGGAACACAGGCCTTTGCTTCTTCTGACCCATGGGTCGGCTTAGTAAAATGCATCAAACAATTCTTTTCCTGACTTATCTGTATGATTTGATACATCAGCAACTATGTCTCTTCACTACCTCGCAGTGCACAAATCTTTGTATTACCTTGTCCTTTTCTGACCCTTTCAACTTCTGATAAAGAAATACTGTCTTATTTTCCCTTGGTTTTTTTCCAGTGAGGCACCACCTGCTTTTGCTTCTTTTCCTACCTACCATAAGGTCTTGACTAAACTTAACACCTCTCTTACCAGCTCTAGGATATGACCATTTTATCACCCTTGGAACTCTCTGAACCCCGTGCGTTCACAAAGAGAAATCATACAACTAAAATTGGCTGCAACTTCTAATGCAAAGAAGGCTACAGGTGTCTCACAAGAGCCCTTCTGCTGTGAATCCAGTGCACTGTTCTGCCCTTCCTTTAACACATAGTCTCTAAACTGGAATTATCTATTAGGTCATATTTCTTTCTGGCATTGTGCATCAGCAGACCAATAAGTCTTTTACACTGTGTTTAATACTTGTGTTTCTTTTAAGGTATAGTGATTTTTGTGATCAGTAAAATAAAATTAACTGTCAATATGGCATTTGAAGCTGAAAAATTCACTATGCAGAAGTTAATTGATAGATATAATCTGATTTTACAAGCTAGAGCTGAGTAGATTGCTGAACTAACAAATGAACTAACTTTGCTTTACAGAGCCCTTTGTCTGCCAGCCACAAACTGCTTGTTTGTGTTTTGCTCATATCCAAAAAATGTCCGTGGAGGTGATTGACTTCCAGTATCAATTCCAGTCTACAAGAGATGTGAGTTTCTTTACTCACTGTCAGTGCCTGTTCTTACTATTGCAGCAAATGAAATATTTAGCCCACAGTTTAAATAAACTGGTACTGAAAAACTAAATGCTACAAGATTGAAGTGTTTTCTTTCAGGCTATCTCAATGTACAGTAGAGAGATTGGAAAAGAGAGAAAAAATAAAACATAGTATCATCCACAAAGTGGAAACAAAACACAAGACTAATATAAACATTAGAATACTCACGACTTCAATAGCTACAGGTTTACTCAAGCCTTCATTTCACCAGAGCTGGCAGTTTGTCCTAAAGCAAATTTTTATTCACATTTTTTGCCATTGTTTATCTTAAAAGATACTGGTGATAAATATCACAAGGGCATTGGAGCAGTTCTGAACTCTGCATTGTATTATTTGCTGGTTTTAGTAATAAAAGTTTCAAGATGGAAAAAAACCCAACCCTAATGCAGAGCTCGAGGTCAACAGCATTATATTTTGTAGGAAACTTGTGTAACACACAATTTCAATTATTCACTGTTGTCTGACAAAAATATACAAGAAGGATGAGATTTTACAAATTCCCAGTCTCAGAAGGAAATGTTGAAGCGTTTCCCATAGCATGGGTATGTCTCTCTGCTACAGTTGAAAATAGTTCTTTGCCTCCCTCACAGAGATTATGTCCCTTAAGAATGATAAACTTGAAGAGATGCAAATACACTCACAGTGACTGCAAACAGGTTATATTCCCTAAAAGGTCTTATGGTTTCATTAATACTTAGTCTTAAATTTAAAACTTATATGAATCAAAACTTGCAATCATAATAAATATTAAACAGTAAGTTATGTGAAAGAAGTAATGATAAATTAGTTGATCAGATATAATTCCTATCAAAGACAGGAACAAATGATATGGGAGAAGTTTTCATTCATTCATTATACATTACCTTTCAAATATCTGATATCAGTTATTGACTTCAGCAAAAAACTGTCTTGACTCTGCCACTTTTAAAACGAAAGGAGTCATTCCTAAGGAAACAGTAATTTTAAGGAAGATTTTAAACTTGACAAGATCTAAACATAATGAGAATTACTGCAACAGAAATATGAACACTAGGAAACCTGATGAGTGTTCATGCTTCAGACTGCAAAATAATTTAATGTCTTTCCTTCTAACTGAGTGTCATTTTCTCAAAGTCTGTGCAGTTAAGTACAACCAGTCTGCTCCAAACATCTCCACACAATTGTTGAACAACAATTCCTGGAACAGCTACAAGATTTTGTTTCCATATTTATGACTACTGGGTTTTAGCCCAAAATTATTCTCTATTTTTCATTTAAAAGAAATACTTATGCTGATTGCAAAAAACTGAACAGATACAGAAGCCCATTTGGTGTTCACTGAATAGCTATCCTATTTGGCTCTTGAACACAAAGAGAACTACAACCTTTACCCTTTGCCTGTTCTGCATGGATTCTAGCATGCTGTGAAATCAGCTGTACATGTATTGTGAAACACAGAAGTCTTCTACAGCACTGTTTCCAGGCATCTTTTAATAACTGAAGTGTTTGTCTGGAGAGGCACTATGCCATAAACAGTCCTTTCTCTTCCTCTCGTAACTTAAAATACACTTTTCAACCTTAACCTACACTACTCATGAAGTTTGGTTTAATTGTAAAGATATACATGAGATACAAGGAAATAATTGTCTTAAAAGAAGCAAGATCTCATTTTAAGAGTTAGTATCTAAATTAGTTTTATAAACAAAATTAAACACTTACTAGCGAAACATTGTGCTGTTCTAAGAATGGCGTGGCAACACAGACCTCTCATTTCTCTTCCAAATATTGTCAAGGGCTCCATCAAACATACTTTATACTAACAAAGTAACCAAAATTAAAAAATAAATTATCATTTCTCTATTTTATAGAAGCATTGTGAAGTTTCACTGATTGATACTTACCAAGCAATTATTTCCAATGATAGTTTTTGAGTATATTAACTTATAGAACATGATTCTTAATTAGTTATTTAGATTCTTCCAGTACAAATTTTAGTGACATTTTACAGGTATGTTTGTATTTTAAATACTACTAAAAAATATAACCATAGAGAAATATTTTTTCAGAAGCAAAAAAATTTTGTAAGAGTATTTTATAGTTCATATTTTTCTTAACATTCTGCAGTGCAGTAATTAGAGTTCTTCAATCTCTAATTATAGCTACAGCCGTTCTGGACAGTTGGAATTAATTTTGGTGACATTTAAGAGACAATGTACAAATGCTGAACCTCTTAAATCATGATGAAAAAAGCCATTCCATATAATGTATCCTGTAATGTATCCATATAAGCCACCCTGTAATGTAAGGGGGTTTTTTTTTGGATGGGGATGGGTGAGGGGTGTCTAACTTTTCCCCTCATTTGTTTTTCTTTGAGATGTTCCCATTAGCTGGTGTCTACTTTACAGTACATACTCTGATAGATGTTCTTTGTAAGCTCGACTCTCTAAGTAGAAGTTAGTCCTCTAAAAACAAAACTAATTCAGTGAAATAACCCCTTCATCTGTCTGTTTTTAGATACTGATGCTTAAGATTTGTTTGATTGGTTTTAAGTTTTGGGTTTAAAACTTGACACTCGAAAAACCCCATATCCTAATGGCAGTATTTTTAAAAAGTACCAGCAAGGACTGCATGGACGCTTAAGAAAAAGCATACAACTCATTTACCACTTCTAGTCAAGATGCATTACAGTGTTTATGCAATATGAGTCTTAATTGTGTGTTTATCTATCCCAGTCTTAAGTAGATTGTATGACATTTATGGGATGGCCAAGATGGAGACAGATATTTGGCTAAATGGATGTATGTATCTTATAAATGCTTTTTTTTTTATTTTCTATAATACTTAGAAATAAAAGATTTAATAGTACTAGAAAAAAATATTTATGCTTATATGTTTCAAAATAGCAAAGTTTCAGAAGCAATACTTTCAGACAACCACGTAAGAAAATGGTATCAACAAAACACATAGAGTTCATTAGACAGAAAAATATGATACAGTTTTTAACTTGTTACAAATATCTGACTAGAGCTATGATGCACTAAGTTATAAATTTAAAACCAGCACAGACCTTCATCTGAAGACACCACTTTGCCACAGGCTTCAAAACAAAGAAAATAACCAGCAAAAAGAGTTGAAGGGGAGAATTTTTTTTTCCTGTCGAGAGACTGTTCTTTTGATTTTGTATCTTGCTAATAGTATCTTCATGTAGTGCACTATGACTTTGTTTATTTGTAGCAGATGTCTATCTGGTGTCACATTTGACCTCAAATTTATTGCAAATTGTACCTACTAGCTTTTATTCTATAAAATGAAAGGCTACAAAAGGTTCATTTTATAAAGCTGGATTTGTACATTAAAAGTTATTGAAACTATTGGTGAGAAAAAAAGGAAAAGTTTTTCTCAAGATAGTCTTCCTCTGTCATCATAAACACAAGGAAGGTGTTTAAATTAATCGTAGCAAAAGAGAACTTTTAGAATATATATTGATTTCTTCCTCTTTAATGCTCCCATAAATCATAATCATCAAGTGCCATGCCTATGTGCCCTTGATTTTGCCAGCCATAATCTAATCTTATGACTCAAGCTCACCAGAAAAGAACATTTTTCTTTTCTTTTTTTTTCTTCTTACATATGCATTTTCCTGCCACTCTTCAGGAATATAGCTGATTTGAGTCAGGGTGATAGGGTCATTTCAAGGTCACCCAAGTGGATTGATAAATAGCAGGATTTGTGTAAATTCTAGGATGCCTATACATGTATTCAAAGGCCTTTTTATAAAAGTGGTTAGAAATACTTTTTTAAAAGATTTTTTCTTTTTTTTTAGTTAACATTCTAAAGTCTTTGCACACTTTAGAACAAACCAGTTAACAATCTGCACCTCAGACTGTTGTACAGTATTTCTTATAGTCTGCACTTGCGTGTTTCAACTCCCCAACTCCACAAGAATTTGACAGATTTCTTCTTTTGTTGTTACAATACATTGTTTTGACATTGTTTTGACATTGTTTTGACATTGATGGCAATTGTGAACTCTGTTTTGGCAATATCATGCCCTTCCTCATATTCCTTGCAGAAAGAGAAAATCAAAACAGTGGTTCTCCGCTGGGAAAATTTGACTCTCAGTAAAGTGGGGGCTAGACTATTTAACAGCTTTACTGTAGAAAAGGTTTTTATACAATATATTTAGGAGTACAATGCGGGGTGTTCGGTGGATGCTGATTGTGAGCTTTTAGCTCTTCTGAAGTCCCACCCCAGAGCCAGAAAAGATGAGAGAGGCCTGCAGGTTCCGTTTCAAGGTTGTTTATTTTTTCTTATCTCTCAGCTAGCTCTCAGCTTCGGCCGCAGTCCGAGCGCCAGCTGAAACCTTGCAGGAACTGCCCACGGCCAGGCGGTCCTGCTTCTTTTCTACCCATCCTGCAATCCAACCATTGTCCAAAACATATTATTATTTACTATAATATACCAATAAATTTTTACTATTTCCAGACATGTCATTTTTACCTCGTTTTGATTTTACCAATCATTTTGTGCCACCGTCACCAAGAAACATGGAGGAGAGAGGAGAGGAAGGAGAAGGGAGAACCACATCCAAAATCCTCCATTTACTCCTCAGTCCTCATTTTAAAACCTAAATTCTACATTTTCACCCTGTGATAAACTAAGCTACTGACATGTTTCACACTGCTGTGGTTTGTAGTTCCTCCAGCAACGTCGGTAATTTTTCCCATGGGCTGAAATCAAAAGCTGTATTATTTTGGGCTTTGAGACCCCCTTGCTGAGGTCTCTGACCCCCCAGGGCAGCCAGAGGCATGTCCTGGACTCCAACAGGTGGAGAAGCTGCTGCTTTATTCCTGAGGTGTTCCTTGGCGTGGCACCCCCGGCAGTGCTACTTGGCCCCGTGGCAGGCCAGCTCTCTCAGCCATGCAGGGGGAACACACAGCTCACGCTCACACTGAGCTGGCCGGCTCAGGCTGCACCAGAGGCAAAGGGTCAGGAGGCAGCCCCCATAGAGTTCCGAAGAGTTTATTTACCAAACCACAAGGGAAGATTCCATGGATGGAAAGGGGCAGGCTTCCACCCGGGACACACTTATAAAGGGGTACAGAAGGGAGATGGGGTAATATAACAACCAACAGGGAGAAGGAGGGGGCGGAGTGGGGACTGGATTACAACCCCTTAAGGGATACAAGGGGTGTATGGCTACCGGCCAACCAGACAGACCCAATCTCCATAGATCCACTAGGCCTGATGGGAAAAGCTTTTCTCACCTTGCGTTAAGGGGTGTTCGTAGATTTTGGAGTTGACCCACCAGCAGGCCTCTCCTGTACCTGGGCTCTTTGGTCCCTCGGCCATCACAGCTGCTGGGTCAGAAGAGAAAAACAGGACATGCTTAACCAAGAACAGATCAAGATTGTAACTTCTTGAATGTATACTTTTCCCATCACCTAGCTGGCTTTCCCAGAGAAATAACTGATGTTAAAAGTTCTTTCTTTCACTTAAGTGCTCAACTCCTTCCCAAAAGCTACTGCAATCACTGGTACACCCTTCTTCTTCACCAGCCCCCAGCACCAGAACCTGCATTTGGAGTAACTGGAATTCTAGTTTACTCTGACTATGGGTATTCTGGACAAACAGCTTTACCCCTGGATCCTGTACTTTTGCTTATTCACTAACGCCCCTTAGAGTGCTTGAGGAACCTGCAAAACCTTAGGCTCATCACTGCAACTCATCTCAACTGAATTTTATCATCATCTTGACACATTTCTTCTCACCAACTTTGAATTCTTTAATGGAAATATCACGATATTATTCAAAAGCATTCGCTAGCTGAGCTGAACGAAGTAGATGGAAGCCAAAGACAGCAACCCCACAGGAATTTGAACAGAGTAAAGGCTTCTAATTTATGCAGAGATTAAAGCATGACTTGCTAGCAAGTCAAATTCACCAAAACAATTAGGATTTGATTTTATTCTAGTCTGAAGCAGTGCCATTACCTTTCCATCAGGCTACAGAGATGTTCAGCAGAGAATTGCTTCTTATTTTCCCTCAGAATAACAATTGTTGCATTTTGAGTTGCTTAAATATTCATTCAGGTTCAAGAGGCAGGAAAAGTTCCCAGACTTAAAATAAAATCTGATGAGGCTCCTTTCATTTTTGTGGCGGGGTAATCAAAGACGTAGGAAAAAAAAAAATTCAACCACCTGACTGCTAAAGAAGAGCAGAGCCAATTGTGAGCTGACACAGATCTACGGGCTGAAAACAATAGAAACAGGAACGTAATGAAAAATAATTATCTCTGACTTGTTCATACTGTTGATTCATTTTTTAAAAATGCAGAAACAGGTGCCTGTGATTTTCTTATTAATTATAGAATATTAAACCATTATAAAATAAAATGGTGCATTTTCTATTGTCCTATGTTTAGAACTTTATATTTACTGCTGAAACATACCTTTTCTTGAAGACTAAAGAGGCACACTTCATTTAGTATTTCAGGCTCGAGTCTCCCATTGACTAATATCTTTTGTGGCTGTTCGCTTCAGCTGAGCCTAATATTATTCAGATTCAGTAATATTTCCAGCCTGCTCTCCACTGATAAAAAAACTCCACTCAAGGACCTGCACAAGATTTACCTAAAAGAGAATGAGAATGTTTATGAACAAAAAGGTTATTGTTCTGGTAGTAAAAATCCAGGTCACACATTTAGAAATATTTCATTCTTGGTGTTCATAAACAATCTCTAACACTGGTCTGGTTTAAGGATGAAACCAGTTTCTGTGCACATTGAGTTCTGTCTGGCAATGTTTTCCTGTGATATACTCCAACTTGCACAAAATATCTTTGCTCATATAAGAAACATGATGAGTTATAGACAGAATTCAAACCAGCCATATACGTCACACCCTTTCTCAGTTTTATCTCATCACAACTACTGACAAGATAAGAAGTGCAGTTCCAGAACAACACTAAGCACACCAGAACACCTGAAAGGAGAAGCAATCTACACAGTCATGGTGCTCATGTGGAAAATTACACTCCTGCTTTTCCATCTATTCGTTTTATTTTTCCTCTTTTTTCTTCCCCTGCCTCTGAAGGGCAAAGGGGAAGGGGAAGAGGAAGTAAAGCTGACTGCTAAGAAGAGAAAGCCTGTAAGCAGGATTAGTCTCAAGGTTGAAAGGACTGGAAAATTTTCTCTTACTTCCACTCACACTCTTCCTTTTCTTCTTCTCTGGGTTTTCCTTTGTTCCCTCTTTCCTCTTTGCACAATCCAGCTTCAGTATACATCACTAACACTGTCAGCTCCCATTACCTCCCTTTTTGCCTCAGGAACACTTCCTCCATTGATTGTGGTCGTGATGGCTTCTCCACACTCACTTTTCATTTCTATCACCTTTATCCCAGGAACAGAGAAACAGAACAGTACACAGTTAGGGGACAGTCTCACCTAAGGGAGGAGACATGCATTTATACCAGGCTCATTAAAAACCAAAACAAAACTGGTAAATAAAACATCTCCACATGCTATTCTGTTGTGTATATTCTCAGAACCATTTAAAACAGGGCTGGGGCATAGTACCTCATGCCATCTATTGTAGACAACAGATTAAATCGCTGCTTTGATTTAAATAATTTGGGGTTTGATTGGTCCCATTATACTTAGCAATTAGTGAAGTGATAAACTGAAGAAATATCAAACGGATAGATCAATCAAAATTCAGTGTGTAAACAAAGTGGGAGTACTTATGCTATAATTTACAGAGTATTCAAGACATTATAATGTTGACAGTTCATTCAAATGGCAAGGAAAGTAACAAAATGTGAAAACAGCAAAACATCAATCAAGTCTCTTGAAAAGACTGCAGCTGAATAAAGGGAAACCCATTAATTTAATCTCATTTGGCCATTTTTCTCCTCTCTGAAAGAAAACCACAGATCTACTCAATGACTTCACAGGACACAGCAGTTGAAAGAGAAAGAGGGAATTAACCAAAATAAGCCTCCCAGGGAATCTTTGAAATAGATGATTCTATTTGATTCCTTAATTTCTTCAAACTTAGCATGTCACACCTCAGTATCTGGAGATACTTTTAAAAACCCAGAATATTTAAAAAGGAAGATCAGATAGCAATATTCTTTTTTTAGACTAAAACTCAAAGACAGCCTTATTGATCCAGCCAAGTGTTTACACAGACCTCATGTCAAGGCTAGAAAGAGAACTTACATCATTTTACAAAATATGAGATAAAATACATGCACTGGTGACATTTTTCTTCATCTAAAATATTCACAGAAAAAGTGTCTCAAATAAATTTCTAAAAAAGTATCTATATTAAGTTTGGAAATCAAAGATTGATAATTCAGGAAACAGGAGAACTGATGTTAGTTTATGTTTTCAGCTGTATGTTATAATTTTAAATAAACAATTTGTATTATTTTTGCTCCTCAGTCACAACTGTACATGAGAAGTAGAACTTAATCAGTACCTACTGACAAGGTGGAGCAGGTGTTCTTTTTAAAAAATGTCTGTGATAAAATGAAGGAAAAGAAATATAAAGTACATTTAAAATTACTGCTGGAAGTCACTTGAAAGCCTGCATCACCATCCTTAGATACAGAGAGGACCACAGGCTTCTGGAAATCAGAGGTATCACAACTGTAGAGGAGAATCTGAAAGTCTCAGACCCTAAGCAGTCTCTGCACACAGTTTAAAGTGTTAAAATTCAGGTTGCACCAAAATCCTGTTGTTTCCTAACTTCAAAGAACTTGACTTCCCAGTTAAATTTTTTTTTAGCATTATGCCTATTGACATAATTTTAAAAAAGTTTAAAAGGTATTTAGACACTGTGTCATATTTGAAAAACTCTTTCACAAAAGCCTGTAGAAGGTTGAATAAGGTGGAGATATGTGTTTGTTCAGTGTCCCACCATAAATTAGCAAAATTCACATTAGGGATTTCAAATATATTTGGAATTTGATCCAAGAAACAGTATCAAAGAGATGGCCTCTTACAGAAGGCCAGTTACCTTTTCCCACTGCCTCTCATGATGCAGGCTGGATGTTTTGTATACACGTGTACACCTGCTACTCTGGTGTTTGCAGTCCTAGGCAAATCTGTGACCTCTCGGCACCCTCTCCCACCTTCCAGCTGCCTGGGTGTGCTGATGGAAGCTTCTTGGGCACAGACACACGGTGTTACCACGCACTTCCTTGGTGTGGTTACTCTAGGTCAGCCAGAAATTTTCCTTAATTAATATACCACTCTTTGATATCAATTAACCCTACCTGGATGAAGATTTTCTGGGAGACCACTAAAGAAACTTTGGCTTTGGAGTCACTCTTAAGAAAATGTCATTAACAGGATGCAACACACTTACAAGTAATTTTTGTCAACCAGGATGAAATTACTTTCTTAGTTTTTAATTTTACGTCACTATTTTAGCATCAGAATACTCTATGATTTTTCACATGATCATATTGACGTTTGAGCATGTTGGAGCATCCAAAACACAAGAGTGTAACTCAATCAGCCTAATAAGAACTCGATTTATTTGAAGTGAGATTTCTAAAGTCATATACATTTTATGCAGATAACCCTCTCTTCACCTCCACTTTTTAGCCATGCAGTTGTGCCCTGGAGCTACAAAGATGGCAAATAATTACAGCTCTGTTAAGAGAATTGACTTGGGAGAACTTACTACACTTTGGCATAATTTCTCATGTTTTTCAGGTGGCTATGAGAAGTTTTTAAGGCATAAGGAATCTCTAAAATCTATGTATCAATAGAACATGCTGCAAATGGAGAATTTTTACAGATTTTCAAATATGGTTGCTAATAGAAGGGATAGCATGGCTAGTCCTGAAAGAAGAGAAGTAACACAAATTATCACATGAAATTATATTCTTCCCCAGTTCTGGACCTTTTTAATGGATCAACCAGATTATTGGCCATGCATGCCAGTGCAGAAAGAGTCCTGCAGAGGAGAGCCTGAGCAGAGTGGGCAAAAGAAACATCATCAGCTGTGAATTTACTACTCATTAATTCTGCAGAAAGCCAGAAATCATCCTTTCTCTTTTGCAGTATTAAAAGAGATTATCTATGGTGGGCACTTAACATAAGGTAATGAACTAGGTGCCATAATGTTCACTTGTCTGAAAAAACTTTCCAAATTATTTTCCTCCATAATGATAATAATAATAATCCTTATACTTAAGTTTTTAACATGACATTTATTTTCTTATGGGTTCAAATAAGAACTGAGAGTTTAGAAGTATGTAAATTTATAAAAATTTTTTTGGCAGAGAAGCAGATGATACTGCTATGATATCAGATGCACAGTAAGATACTTGCAGTGGAGTCTGTATAAAAGATATTTCACTATTTTCTTGGATTTACAAGGTTTCGTAGAATAAAACGCTGACCTACTGATTTCAACATTTTGTTCATGTTGAACTTCTTAAAAATATGTAAGCATTTAAAATACTACAGGAAACTAAGCTGAATTGAATACAAAGGGCACAGCCATTTAATTTCCTAGTTCTGAAAACCCACATTGGGTTCTGCAGCATTTTTATCATTTTTCTGTTGACTGACACTTGGAAACACCCACTTCATTCCTAGCAGCTTCACTCACTGAATCATTTTCAATTGAGTTGAAGAAAAGTGCAGTGCAAGTCCATAGATGAAAAATCTTACATCACTACTGTGTGATTCCTTTTCCTTTTCTCCTGTCCTTTTTTTACCCCTTTCTTTTTTTCATCCATTCTCTTCCCTCTGTCAGACTCGGAATGGTTTTTTAAGGAGAATGTGCAATCTCTTTCTAGTAATAATTGTGAAACATATAAGGTCATTTCAATATTGTTTGATTTCTCGTCTTACAACAACTCTTAGTGTGCCAATCTACATGCAAAACCATTCATACAGCTTTCATTGTCTAAAGTCATACTTAACAGTAAAATTTAAATGGAGTGGTTGCCTGTAACAGATTTTTGTTTTAATAGCAAATGCAACATATGCCAAAGCCTCAACAAACACAATTATCCAAAATTGTTAAATTCAGTGTTAGTTTTCCATACTCACAGTGCCAGAAATATGCTTGGATTTTTCTTGCCACATTTGTGCATAAATACAGCATGGGAAAAATAAATGCATCCTCTTTTCCAAAGTAAAAGCAATTAGAATTCCTCATCGATTAAGAAATTGGAATTCATTTTTAAAATCTGCTAATTTTGTATATTTATACAAGTGTTAAAGCTGTAATCTTGGCCTTCTCTTTGTACATACAGGTGACACATAATATATATACAAAAACAGTGGCAATAACACTTTGCAAATAAAGTGTGACAAAAAATTAAAAAAAAAGAAAAAGGAAGAAAAGGTGATTGTCCTGCTCTGTGCAGCACTGGTACATCGTCACCTCGAGTACTGTGTGCAGTTTTGGGCAAGACAATATTAAAAAGACATTAAGTTATTAGAGAGCATCCAAAGGAGGAACACGAGAATGGTGAAGGATCTGGAGGGAAAGCCTTAGGGGGATTTGTGTTCAGCCTGGAGACAAGGAGACTGAGGGGAGACCTCATAGTGGATTTCAACATCCTCACGAGGGGAAGTGGAGGTGCAGGTACCGATCTCTTCACTCTTATGACCAGGGACAGGATTTGAGGGAATGGCCTGAAGCTGTGTCCGGGGATGTTTAGGTTGGATATCAGGAAAAAGTGTTTCACCCAGAGGGTGGTTGGGCAATGGAACAAGCTCCCCAGGGAAGTGGTCACAGCACCAAGCCTGTCTTGAGACCAAGAAGAATTTGGACAATGCTCACAGGCACATGGTGTGA
>VYXC01003308.1:46122-83247 GCA_013397175.1 Platysteira castanea
AAGATACTACAGGTATAAATTTCCACATTTAGGAGCAGTGAAACTTTGAGTGATAATAACACACAGTGGAATTATATGTCCACAGTTATAAAGAAAGCTGGGAAACATATCACAGGAGAGGTTCAGATTAGGTATTAGAAAAAAAAAATCCAATGAAAGGGTGGTTAGACATTGGAATAATTTCCCCAGGGAGGTGCTGGAGTCACCATGTCTGGTAGCCCTCCAGTGACATCCAGATCTAGCACTTGGGAATACAGTCGAGGGGGGTTATGGTGGTGCCAGGTTGACAGCTGGATTAGATGATCTTGAAGATCTCTTGATGATTTGTAACCAGACCATAAGCATTGGTGTTCTTTGCATAACACAATTGCAAATCATTATTATTGTAAACATGAATTCACAGATTTTAATGAATATATTCTTTTATAACCATTTTCTGTATTCCATACTGACTCCAGAAGACACACCACTACTGATGCAACATAATATTGATTTTATACTGAGTTTAGTTCAGACTTAATAACATAGTTTCAGAAATCATTATAAATAACGATTCGTTTGAGTGTGCATTATTTGTGGTCGTTAGAGGTCATTAATAGGACTGGGAGTTATTTTGTTCCTATTATCTTACTTATCCTAGACGTTTCTGTCCTCAGGCAATCAAGATAAAGAGATATTTTGGTCCTCGGAGGGCATTGTTCCTCTAAAAAGGAAGCTGTCAATGATGATACAGCAAACATGAGCAAAACACCTATCACCATGTCTGTGCCTATTTTTCAAACCTTAAAAGTAAATGTAAAAACCATGTTTTCAGACTTGAAGACTGACCAACAGCTTTCTTCCTTCATTTTGTCCTTACGTTTGGATAATTATCATCTGTATTCCTGATGAGTGAAAACAGAGACATGCTTGTTGAGCCTTTCCTGCAGGGCTTTCCCAGTAAATGCTGTCGGACGTGTTGTATTCTGAGTGCTGAACAATCAGTGTGAAAAGATAACAGAAAGATGAAAAAGATGCTTCCCATTTTTCTTCTGAGGGCAGTCAGAAGACTTGTAACTGTGTTACACTAAACTTCAGACTAATCTACATGTTTAAACCACAGAGACACTGTTTTATAGATTGCTTCTACCAGAGGAAACCATCAGTAGCTGTGGAACGAATCCACATTTCATAACTGCAATATTTTTGACTAGGTGACAGTAAAAGAGGTGAAATAAATCTGTTTTTGTAATAACTGATGTCCTCAAGTTTCTTCACCATAGTGACAAGTTTCTTGTGTATTATAGAACTTTGCCAGCCATTTCAATATTTCTCCTTGGCAATTAGCACACATTCTTGTTCATCAAAGGTTAATTTAAAATGGGAAGAATACCATGAATAACAAATATCTGAAAGTCACTTGGGTATGGCTTAATCCTAGCAATCAATTATGTCTCAATAAGTCCTAAAGTAATAGTGTAAAGAAAATAAGGAAAAACATGTTCAGACAAGCTGGAGAAGAATTGAAGCCTTTACACATATATATGCAAAATTGTCTGTTATTAACAAGTCATCTACGCATCCATGCACCTGAGGAAAATATATCCCATGTGAACTGAACAAGATCAAACAAAATATTACTTAAAAGGACATAAACCTGGAAGTGACGGTGCTCTCCACTTTTCCCTCTGAGAACTACAAGAAAAATTTTCATTTATTGAGTTTCAGTCTTGCCACGTCGGTATACACCCTATTCCCATACAACCTGTCTTCCCTCTTGACTGAAGCCATTTCTGATATCTCAGCCTCTCTGAGATACCTGGAAGATATTGCCATACATTAGAATAAAACATTCTTAATTCATTGTTAAGTCCTTTTTTTCCAAGATACAAAAATTGCGTTGGATGGATACTCTCTTGATCAAAGGAGCATTTTGATGTACCGTATTTAGTTGTTAGAGGTCAAGAAACTGAAGAATGTGAGCTATTCACTAAATGTAATAGTTTTCATTCTTTGAGTTTTTAATTATCCCAACCTTCTCCACTGGTTAAAAGCCTTAATTTTTTATTTTTTTTTTAGATCTGGTCATTTCGAGCAGTGTTAAAATAGTACGAAAAGTTCTGTGGCATCTCTACTTGTGAGTTAACACTGATCTCAACAAGCGTGCCCGCAGGGGCTCCTATGAAGTTTCCACAAAAAAATCCAATTGCATGCATTCTTCTGGTTACAGATATTACCATAGTCAGTATTATGGACATAGTTCATGAACTACAACACTGGATCTGCCCTTCTAATACTGAATCTGCCCTTCTAAGCCCTTTCCAAACTAATAATTTGTTTTTTTGTTTTAATATTAACAGCAGCATCTGACCAGAGAATATGCTGTCTGTTCACATAGATGTCCCAGGAAATTGGGGAAAATTTATCCCTATTACATTTCTTACAAACATTTTATCTGGGTTTCCAACTACTGTGTTGTTTTCATAACACTGGCATTAGGGCTTCTTCTATCTGGTATAAATATCATAGAACAGGAAATAGATATTAATGGTATCAAAAACAATGAAAGTGAAATAATTTGCTGTGTTTTAGAGCTGCATTAGAATGTATAATAGACTTTTTAATAACACAAAGTGAGACTGATTTAGAAATCTCTAGAACGACATCTGAGAAGGACTTAGAGAAGCTGGTAAAAACAAATGACAACTAATGTATCTTTCACGTTGGCTGTGGCAGTGATTTAGTATATTGTCTGCAATGCTAAATATACATCATAAATCCCTCCAACAGAAGCGTTATTATATTCATCCATCTCTAACCTGTGAGCCAATAATTTCTTCTTTCATAAGCTTTATTGTATAAAAAGGAACTCATAATATAAAATAAAATGTAGGCTTCAGCCAGTGATCTTACATTAACCTAATGAGGATTTTATCTCAAGAAAGCATCCTGGACAGACTTTGCAGCCATGTTTTATAGTTAAAGACTATTTATTGAGTGATAGTGGGCAAGCCCATTTGTGGAAGATAAAGTGATACAGTGGTCTTTAAAAAACCTACATCAACTGATCAGTTTTCTCCTTCAATATAAGCTCTTGCATACAGTTTATTAGCAATATGAATTGGAAAAAATGTCCTCAACAGTTTGTAAAGGAACACGACAAAAGGAGGAATCATTTTACTGACTGAGACTATGAAATAACTGAAAGATAAAAGAAAATCTTAATGGAAAATTAATGTCAATGTGAAGAGGGTCTCCTTTTAGTCAGCTGACAATGAAAATTCAGACAATTTGAACAATTTGGTGTTTTTGAAGCACCTATTCCACTGTTCAGCCCACTGGTAATAGCAATAAAGCACTATGGTGGGGACATATTCTCTGCCTTTATCTCCATATGACTTCAGGATTTAGCCCGAGAATATTTCAAATGGTGAAGCACTATGCTGAGGATTAGTAGAAAGAATACTACCTATCTGAAAAATGCAACTGCCCACCACAAGAGTAGAAGTCAGTGGGCAGGATTCAAAGTGACCATGTGGCTATAGCTTCAGATGTGGTGGGTTGGTTTTTCTTAGTCATGGGTTTTGAATCAAGTTTTTCAATCATTAACAGCCACCAAAACTTCCCTGCACTTACAGAGATGTTTATGAAACTCTCATGATAAACAGTATGACCAAAAGAGGCAAAATTCCAGGTTTTGAGGGATTTGCAAGGGCAGCTTTAGCAAAAAACAGGGTATTACCTGTGACAAGCTTCACAGTGGAGATAAAACACCATTTCCTAATGAGAAATATGAGGGTTTTACTCAGCTTTACTGACATCTGGTAGAAACCATTTTAGAATAGCTGTTAAAACATGCTTGTTCCAAGTACATAGGTTAGGAATGAAGAAATAAAAAAGTGTGTTCAACAGTTGGAAGTAATGAAAGTTTTGCAATTCTGTGTTTCACTTATTCAATTAATAGCGTATTGTGATTTATCTTTTATAGCAGATATACAGCCACCCATTTAATCTAACACGGGCTTTGAATGCACTTTATAATTGTATAATTTATCAACACTTAGCTATTTGAATAATAAAGCTAACTGATTGGTTTTAGTAGAACATTGATTATATGTCACTGCCAATATCTCAGTTTTGAGAAATGTTGTCTTCTATTCCAAAGCATTAGCATGTCTTTGATTTTATGATCATTTCTTTGGCAAGATCAATGAACCTGGGAAAGCCTAAAAAATATGGGTACTTAAGGAAAGTCCACCTTGCATCATTTTGCAAGACTTAATCATCAGTGCAAAACAGGCAGCTTTCTGTGCCAGAGTAGTGCGTATTTCATACATGGTAGTACATGGGCAGCCACTTTCACAAGGGTTTTCAGAACAATTTCTGTTACTATTTCAGCTGATGCTGAGTATCTCTGTTTACTGTCGTCACAAAATTCTGTGCAATATCATGTAACACATCTCAAAAGTCAGGACAAGGGGTTTGGCAAATGTGATTCCCATTGAGAAGTAGAGATGGAGATCTCAGACTTTGATTTTTTACATCATAGATGTCAGACAAAAACCAATGAAGTACTTTGCATTTTGTGCATTATGTTTACTGAAGAATTTTTTTTTTATCATTCAGTCATATGACCTGAGTGTCAGGGATCCCCAAACCTGCATGATTTTAATTTTCCGAGTAGCAGCTTGCATTAGCAGGACTTAAGGGAAATTCTCTAAGATTTATACCAGAGTACCAAAGACTTCTCTCGCTGTCACCCACCACTGTTTTGGGACTGTAGCAGCGAAATTATGCAATGAACAGGAAGGAATTTGCCAGCAAAACTGCATTCCAAACTAATTACAACCACCTGCTACATGGGAACTTTGCTCATGTACTAAGAGAGGTGAAAAAATGTGCTGTCTTTTTGAATGCAATCAGCAATAATGGGATTTTACTTGCTGCTGGCTTGTACCAAAAAACTGACAAAAGCAAGTTTTTGGGGATCTTTTTTTTTTGAGGGAAAAAGAAAACTAACACTGCTTACATAAGAGAGAAAAATCCTTAAGAAAATCAATGCAATAAATTAAATTAATGCCACTGAAGCAAAGCATCAGGAAGGGAAAAAAGAAAGAAAAAGTAAAAAAGATAAAAGTGCAAACTAGCATCATTTAAAAAAAAATCCTGTCACAACAGGGCAAAAGGGCACAGGCCTTCTTTAAATCACTTAGCAAGCCTCTTATTTTATGTATCAAATGCTGAGGGCTAAGCTTTTTCACTCATGCACTGGAATGCATGTATCCATTCCAGTATTTAGCTGCTACATTATTTCAAAGCTATTAAAAGCATGTAGACATCTGTGTTGTCCTGCAGATGGGGAAATCTTGGCAGATTTCCAGAATAATAACAAAAAATTCAGAGAAAGAAACATGAGCATTGCAACTATTCCTTTTTGGTCTTCTCTCTTACTGCATGTTGGGCTATACGGCAGAACAGGTTACTATTACGTGAAATCAGAAAGTGGAAGTTTGTTACACAAACCATACCTAATTTGGGTTCAGTGAACAGGTTGTATGCACCAGTTTGTCAGCTGTCGGTCAGACAGCCAAGTTGTACCAAACAAATCCATCTTGCTTAGCAAGGTAATGCTCCTGCCATTTGCTCAGTGGGAGCCCTCTCTGCATGACTGAAACTGTTTCCTAAGCCCACAGTGATAAGTGACCCTGAAAAAAGCTCTACAAAAAGATGATCCAAATATCAACTGAAGATAAGACATTTCAAGAAACCCCCGGGGCGTCAAATTAAGCAACATATTTGGAATTTCAAGACTTGTTTTCACTGTGATGCTCTGTAGAACACTAGAGATTTCACAACAAAACTACAAAAGTGCTGATATATCTGAAAGGTGTACATGCTGACATTATGCCCTTGTGCATCTATTTTTTCATGTTGTTTTTCACTGTGACATGTGAGTTCAAAACAATTTCACTAACCAAAGAACAAGTGCATAAAGAAGATACACGTTAAAATCTCCAAATTTTATAATATTTGAAGAGTAAAAAAAAATTTAACAAAGAACACAAGAAATATCCCATTAAAAACACTGGTTTATCAAGGCCACAGTTCTGACAGAAGCCACAGAAGAGTCTATTTAGGAATAGCACACATTCTCAGCCACTTTCTGTGGTACATTTCCAATGTATTTTCCCAGTATCCACAGCTGTTGGATTTGGGATGTTATGGGGTTTGTATACACTTAATTGACCTTAGTATCTGCTGACCATGAATTTGCAAAATCCCTTTTCAACCTCTTCATTAATCTTCTTTAAAGTTTGGTGACTATAAATATGTGTCTCTCAGAATAATCTGATATATATTCCTTTTAAACATGGTATTTAATTCTACCATTGAAGATCAAGCTGTGTTTATTGAACTTCTTTATGGCTAGTGAGAAATGAAGTATTACCCCACCCATGCATTAAGAAATTCTAAGCTAGAAAAGAAGGGTGAGGTCTTTTTTAAGCATTCATAATCTTTTGGAAATAAATTTTAAAATGTAAATGGCTATTCCATTCCAGGTTCTTCTGGTTTAATTTTAGGGTTTTTTTCAGATTAATTTTAATACAGTCATTCAAATAGATTTTACTCCAGTCACTTTGTGCCAAAAATGGGTAAATCTGCTTTTGATTTTTAATGAGGAGAAAGTTGTTAGCTATTTTTCATAGAGGGTTGTGACTAATTTTATATTATAGCCTTGGCTAATAGATAATTAAGTGTTTCACTCAAATTAGCTATAACACAGCTAGAGGCAAAGTGGGAGGAAGCAAAAACTTGGATTTGCCATAAATTTTGTACTACCAGCTTCTGAACACCTCTGTGAAGCAGCTGATAGGAAATGCTACACTGGATAAGCATAACCTATGTTTGCATTTTGTTAGTAGCAGTCTCAGAAGCTTAATTAAAAAAAAATAAGAGCAGCTTAGTAAAAAAACGACAGGCAGAGGAGGCGGATCTTCCACAGAGATAATTGAAGCTGTACAGATTTCAGAACAAATTTCCTGGGTCAGGTACTTCCTCAGGCTTTACACTCTCATCCATTACTCTTACTACTTGAATGTAGTCCCCTCACAACGCAGCCGTGTAACTGTGCCTTGCCTCTGCCCATCTCCCTCGAGATCAGCAGAATTACTGACACCTGCTTACATACATTCCGCTGCAGAAACTGTTCCCTTTCGCCAAGCACCCACCTTTGCAGGATTTGGTTTGGTGTCCCCAGGTAAACTAACACCACAAGATATTAGTAATCCACAAGTGAGAGCAATTCCTAAGCCACCTCAGCCAAGAGACCGGTTCCTGTGGAATGTGCTTAACATGATCCCCTCGGTACAAAAAAGCATGGGAAGACACCACACCAGCACAAGGTCTTTTGCAACCTGGTACTCAATGGCATCAGCTCTTGTAATATGCCAGAGTCCCCATTTGCATAAAGTCATTAATATTTGAAATATTTATTCTTCAACTACCACTTTAAAAAGAGAATTGCCCGTATATCACCACGATTGCTTTACAGTAGTGGTCTCAAAACTTTATAATGATACATTAGAGCAGAGAGCCAAGAAAGAACCATCTACATTTTTCTTCTATTTATCCAATAAATAGAAGCTTCTTATCAGAGCTGAAGGACATACTGTCTCTTTTGTCTCATGTCTGCTATTTGGATCAAGGAACTGCAAGTTTGTTTTTATATTATAATGACATGAGCATGAGGAGTTCAGCTGAATCTAGGAAGTTACTCAGAGGCCAATATATGATTTCATATTTATGCAGCAGATTATATATTGTGCTTGTTTATTATGCATTTTCTGTCACAGCCTAGTAGCTTCTTCACTAATTCCTTACTGATCTTCTGCAACTCATAATTCTTTTCTTATAACGCCTAAAGACAAAATATTAATTTTCTAACAAATACAATAGATATTTAAAAATTAAATAGGGAATCAATACATCAAAAAAAGACACAGAAAGAACACAAGAAAAATGGAAGCTAACCATCATCAAGTCTACACTTATATTTAATTGGGAGAGATACACATAGAGAATGTGAAAGCAGTCCTTCACTCCGTTTTGGTAACCTGGTAATTTCTGCCTTCTCACGAAGGTAGAAATAATACAGATAGGTGGAAGCCTTTCCTCCAGAATAGGTGTTGCTCCAGGTACAAAATTTGCAAAACCTCAGGGTTTTAAGGTTAGCATATTATGGAAATAGGTGGAAAGTTTCTATGTGGTCAAGGTGAGAGTCATGTCTGTTCTCTGAATCCCTTTTTGCTTTCCACAACTTCATTTGCAGTCAATAGTCCAGTGAGGAGGAACCCAATATGAAAACACCTCTTCGTCAACTCTGTTCATATATGTCTCTGCTCTACCTTATCCTGTTTTGGGAATTTATGGAGTCAGAAATTTTCTATCAGAAATATCTCAAAACTCATGGCAATACCATTATTCACTGGATGCAACATTAATGCTACAGGGGATGAAGTGCTTATCTTTGAATTGCACATTATAAAAGACAGAATGAGAAACCTCAGCTGTCTACTGTATGTGTCCAACTTTGGTATTGTGACCACTTATTCCCACTGATCCCAGAGGCTGTAGCCAGAAGAGTCTTTAATCAGGAAACACAGCTTGCTGGCAAGCCCACTGAAGTCACCAGGGGATGAGTTCTGACCATGGCCACACCTTCTACTTAGACATAATTATAACACAAAATGAAACATACAAGATTCTGTTAATGAGTTTATGGTTCTATAATGTGAGAGCAACTAAAGAATGAATTTCCATTGTTCATGTAGTGATGAATCCAATAAAAGCTCTGATTGTTCCTGATGGACAAAAATTATATAATATTCCAATCATTGTTTAATTAAAAGTTTATCCAACTTATTGCTGAGATTTTTTGATGAGATTAATATAACAATATTTTATGTTTTAAATGTTTTTAGTTAAAACAATCTTAAATGCATTCCTAAAAATTGCAGTAGCTGTGGTCAAACCACTACAGTGTTTCGGAGGTAATGTAGGCACACAAATATTCCTGTTTGAATTTAACTCATCTTACGCTATGCACAAAAAGAACCTAGCTGCTAAAACACCCCTTGTAACAAAAAATCCTTTCAGGGAGAAGAGGCGAGCACCTCTCCACATCCCCTCCTCAGGAAGCTGCAAAGAGCAATGAGGTTGTCTTCAGTGAGGACAAACATATCTTAAATCATTCCTCACAGGACATTCCTTCCAGCCCTTTCACCAGCTTTGTTGCCCTCTTCTAGGTACATTCAAGCACCTCAATGAACTCATACACTACTTTATAGTATATTTTTTGTTTATCATTCTCTTCAGTGTTCCCATTTTGCTTGATTGTACCCCAATGTCACTATAGGACACGAGAAAAGACATGGACTCTTGCTAGGTTGAGCAGAAAGAGAAAAAGAAGAAGGTTTATTTTTTGTTCTCATACTTATAGGTTTCTCAATTCCACAAGGGATTGGAGGACATGTCACTTCCTCTTAAATCCCACTGGAGAAAAAGGATGCTCATCAAAAATTCTCTCACAGTACAGGAATGTAAACAAAAAGGACAGTTAAGTAAACATTGTCTATTATTTACATGAACTCCGTGAGAATATCTGACTCCAAAAACGTAAATTATCAGAAGGTTAGCAAAAAACAGGACAACACCCCAAAACCCACAGAATTAGTGAGATGAGAAAAAAAAATCAACTGCACAGGTGTAAAATTAAAACCATCAGATTAGTCTGCCCTTTGCAGTTGGAAAATAAATAGATTATGAGTGAGCAATAAACTGCTTCTGCACGAAATTAGGAGACATCTTAGTAGGAACATTACAGGGAATATATTTCTGCAACTCAGGACTTTTAATCCTACTTAGATGACTATGCTTGAGCTGGGTAGGGCATTTCAGGAAAAAAATAAGGAAGAAGCCACAAACAAGGATCCTCAGGAATACAGTAAAACATATAAAAGCTGTTTGGTTTTTACTCACATATGAGAAATGTGGAAAGATTTGGTCTAGAGAAAAGCATCGAAGGAGCATCTACAAAAATTTTACACCACTGGAAAGCCTATTATAAAAACTGCAGTTTAAGTGTTCTCCATGGACCCTGGAGAAAAAGAAAAATGCATTATATGTACAATTAAAAAACTCTTGGTATGACATTAGGAATACACTCATACTGTTACAGAGCTAGGCAGTACAGCGAGCCTTCCTTATTTAAACGTGTGAAGAGCAGATTCTGAATATTCAGATATAATAAATAGTAAAAGGATCACAAGTAATTTAAGGGAAATTGCCTGAAATCAGATGTTAGCTTCATGAAAGGTTACTGGCACAACAATCCAAATACACAATGGCATTGAGTCACATACTCAGCTGGGCATGAAGAAACACACCTCAGTGAAAAAACAAAAATGCTTTCTCTATTGTTTTCTGCTACATCATTGAAACATCAGCTGCAATAAAATGCAACAGTTTTAAGAAAGGAAAACACAGACTCTCAGAGCGCCCCAGGCTGGAAGTGACCTAGTCCACGCCCCACTGTTCAAATCAGGGCCAACTCAAGCAGGCTAGATCAAGATCATGTCCAGGGAAGTTCTGAACCTTCAAGGACAGAAACTCCACAGCCAGCCTGGGAATGTTGCTTCAGTGTTTGACTGATCTGACAGAATTTTTTTTCTCAGTTTAAGTGGTTCTTGTATTTCAGTTTGTGGACTTTGCCCCTTTTTGTCCTTTCACTGGATACCACTCCTCTAACTCCACCCTTTTAGCACTTGTTAGGAGAATTAAGGAGATGTGATTTCACATGCACAATCATTTATTTACAGCATGAGAAAGAGTTGAGTATGTTAACCTAGAAAATGATCTTTATTGTATTTATATATCTGAGTCAAAAACTCACATGATATACATAGATACCACTGCTAGGCTGAAGCGAGCAAACAGTACCATTGTTCCCATTAACAATGAATACATAATTGACAAATTAATGGCATGAATTTCAACCATAAGCAACCCGAGAATTTTATTAGACTCCTCATATATAAAACTTTCTAGTTAATGTTACCATCATTGATCTTAAAGCAGTTGCATCTGCTGAGCTTTAATAATTTCTCTGAGATTTATAAATATGGGTAAAAAACACTGCAGCAAGAATTTTTAATTCCATATGTAGCTGAAGTGAATCCATATCACAACACCAGGATTTGTATTATTTCACAGACATTTCAGAACTATCATCTTACCTTGATGAAAGAACTTTAAGATCTTTATTATGCTAACGCATGAAAATTCCATTTGTATTCTAGACATGGACTTTGACCAGAAACACAAAAAGAGCTGTCTCCAGATGCCAACTGGGACAATCAAGAACCACTAGCAACCTGTGGAGATTTCAATCATTGAAGCAATTGACAGGTTAGTTGGATCCTAATTATTTCTGAAGCTAGAATAAATTTCTGTAGCTTAAAATGGAATAGCTACTATTTTTAAAAAGAAAAAAATAATCTAGATAGAATTAAGAAATTGTTCATTTTTATCCAGAAATCATTCATAATGAATAGGGTAACATCACACTGGTGACCTGTTGTTAGTGGGGTTCTGCAGAATTTCATTTTAGGCCCTTTGCCCTTCAACATCTGCATAAGTGACTTGGACTGAAAGGGATACTGAGCAAGTTCGCAGATGACACAAAATTGGAAGGAGCTGTTAAATCCCTCAAAGTCAGAGAGACCTCGACAAATTGGACAATCATCAACCAAATGAAGTTCAGCACAGAAAAGTGCCAGATTTTTCACCTGGGATGGGGCAACCCTGGATATGGGTAGACAGAGGAATGAGAGGCTGGAGAGCAGCGCTGTGCAAAGGGTCCCTGGGGGTCCTGGTCGATGGGAAGTTGAATGTGAACCAGCAGGGCCCTGGCAGCCAGGAGGGCCAGCTGTGTCCTGGGGGCATCAGGCACAGCATCGCCAGCCGGGCAAGGAGGGGATTGTCCCACTCTGCTCTGCACTGGGGCGGCCTCACCTCCAGTGCTGGGGCAGTTTTGGGTGCCACAATACAAAAAAGACATTAAGTGTCCAAAAGAGGGCAAGGAATGTTGTGAAAGGTCTTGAGGGGAAGGGGTCTGAGAGGCACCTGATGTCATTTGGTTTGTTCAGAAGAGGAGACTGAAAGGGGAACGTCATTGCACTCTACAATTTCCACATGAGGGGAGGAGGATGGACAGGCAGTGATCTCTCCCCTGTGGTGACCAGTGACAGGACTCAAGGGAACAGCCTGATATTGTGGTAGGGGAGGTTTAAGTTAGATATTAGAAAAGGTTCCTCACTCAGAGGGTGGTTGTGCACTGGAACAGGCTCACGAGGGTCATGGCACCAAGCCTGATAGAGTTCAAGAAGCATTTCGACAATGCTCTTGTGCACATGGGTGTCATTCTTGGGGATGGTCCTGTGCTGTGACCACTTCCCTAGGGGGCCTGTTCCGGCACCCAACCACCCTCTGGGTGAAGAACCTGTTCCTGATATCCAGCCTAAACTTCCACTGACTCAGCTTCAGGCCATTCCCTCAAATCCTGTCCCTGGTCATGAGAGTGAAGAGATCGGTACCTGCACCTCCACTTCCCCTCGTGAGGATGTTGAAATTCACTGTGAGGTCTCCCCTCAGTCTCCTCTTCTCCAGGCTGAACAGACCAAGTAACCTCCACCACCCCTCACACAGCTTCCCCTCAAGGCCCTTCACCATCCTCGTGGCCTCCTCTGGACGCTCTCTAATAACTTAATATCTTTTTAATATTGTGCTGCCCAAAATCAGATGGAGTACTCAAGGTGAGGCTGCACCAGTGCAGTGTAGAGCGGGACTATCAGAGCAGAGTAAAACTTGATTGAGTCATATATACAAAGGAATACATGAAATGTAAGACCTTGAAAATAAAAACAAGAAGTCTGACCATGACAAAAAGCACAGAACTTTTTCTTACTTCTGAAGAGTAATGCACTTTTACAGTTATCACAAACAACCTGATTGAGGTACTAATTTCTCCAGCCGATGCTCTTGATACTACTACTGCATTCATCCCTGAGCCTTGGGTTTTCTTCAGCTTCCAGCTCAAAAGTTTTCTGCTCTCATTGAGCTAAAATAAAGAGGTAAATCCAAGAATTTTTCCCAGACAAAAGCTGCCAGGAAAAGAAATCTGTCTGGCTTTTACCTCTCCTGGGCAGCCTCTCACCTCCATCCGAAACACCGGGACCATGTGCTTTCCTTCCTATGGAAAAGAACTGTCATTCTCTTCCAGCAGCCCACTGTTGAAATTTGTATTCCTACCCGACAATTCAATATGTCCTAAGGTTGTTCCCAGAAAAAAGATGCCAGGGGAGACTCTTGTAGGAAGGAAAGCACATAGCCCCAGTGTTTCAGGTGCAGGTGAGAGGCTTACATGTGATTTCATAAGAAACACGCTCGCAACTATGACATACACAAGACTGAAGAAGCAGTTCAGCTTTTTTACAAATTCACGAGAGTTCCTTCAAGCCTGTTTTAGTTGGGCCATCTCTCATTAAAATTTTTTGTCCCCTCAAAGGTTACTGATACACATATCCCATGGAAGAATTGCTTGCTTTTCCAAGAGCAGCAGTATGCTGAATCACCCCAGAGGACAGGAGGTGCTTTGCCACTGCAGCTGAAGCACTCCACATGTGCAAGGCAGACACAAAAATAAATGGCACAAGGAGTCTTTTCCACGCCCAAAAGCAGTTACTGTGATGAAAGAAAAACAGTAGAACTAAGTACACTAAAGTAAATGACTTTTCCTTCTGTTTTGGATAAACCCAGGCATACAAGAACAGACAAGCTCTTAAGGTACTTCAGGTTCTACTTGAAACGACAGAGTTTGAGTTTGTGAGTGATACAGGTCAATGCCTTAATAATATACTTGACAAATAGAAGTACAATCTCAGCAAATTCATAAGAACATAATTATAGATGTGCCATGAGGAGAAATAGCAAAAATATGAATCAAATTCAAACCAAGTATTCATCTTGTTTGCAATTCTCGTTTTCAATTTTCCAAATCACCAGATAAAAGTACCACAAAAAGAAATTAGTGATGAGAAAAAGCTTATTAGATCATGTTGTATTTGTCCTTGGCAACATAAAATTGCTCTCTACAGTAGGTATTTCAGTGCTTAGTTCTGAATGATCAAAGAGAAAGATGTTACTGATCTACTGTGAAAGAAAAATACTTTCATTGAAAAGAGTTGTGACTTTATACTTCATCTAACATTTCCTTTGCTCAATTTAATCCTATCTTCCACATCTTCTCCAACCTTCCAAAATATTTATGTCTTGCTTTTGACTGGCATTTATCTGAAGTAAATAGTTTTCATCTTACCCTCTTGAATAATTAAGCATGTAGATTTTTGGGGGGGTGTCTTTTATTTTTTAGGCACAGATGGATCTGTAATAAGTATAACGCAAATACAATTTTTTCTATTGTCTTAACATTTTAACAGGGGAAAATTATTAACTTGGAATTAATACCCACCAATATCTGTGAGAAATATCATTTCCTAAATGCATTTGACTTTTTTGTGATCACATCACAGTGGTAATTCACAGTCATCTTCATTCAACCCTTTATTTTTCTAAAGTACTGATTACATTCAGTCAAGACCACAGAATGTTGGCTGATCTTCCTTCAAGTTATTATGTTTTCCTTTAAAAATCACTTTTTTGGCTGCATAATACTAAGGGCAGACCACCAAGCATGCAGTTACTCAAACCTCATTGACCCTTTCATAGAGTTAAAAAGGTTAGTAACGTGAGCTGTATTTTACAGCTTGAAGTTGTTAGATTTTTTAAAGTAGCTTTTAATTCTACAATTAAAATATAGATCTTGTTACGAACACAAAGCAACAAATTTTTATAATGACCACATAAATCATATGCATAACCACACTGTATTTTTATAACTTGCATATAATTACTTTTTTAAAAAAATTTCCACTGGTTGCAAACCATTTACTGAAATAGTACTTGAATCCAATAAAATGCACAGATTTAATTGCTTATCCCATTTTTACCCTATAGAAGCTTGGCTCAAGGAAAAGATATTATTTCCTCAAGGCGGAAGTATTTTCCCCATGAGCACTATTTTTAAGATGGGGCAATATGATTAACCTGCTTTTAGAAAGAACCACTAGCCTGTGACTATCCTTATGGTGAAGGGTTTTCCCTCCTGCATCCTCAAAATGAAGGTTAACTGAGACGAGCTTTTGGCAATGCTCAAATTACTGAGTCTCCATCAGATGCTGGGTGAAGAATTTTTACCTCAGTCCTCCGGAAGGTTTATGTCTAAATCCCTTGCAAGGATTTTGTCTCCCAACTGCATGTCCAAGTCACAGACAGTAACAGAATTTTATACTGAGCGTGTCTTTCATCCGTCCTTCATTAAAGAGCTTTGTCTTGGTCTTAGATTTAAACACCAATTAAGAGGTTTTTTTCCTGTAATATTTTTGAGTATAAGTGGAATGAGAGATTTGTAATGACATGCTGTTGAAACTAAGAATACACAGTACTTTGAATACTATTTTTAAAAAAAGTCCTTCAAATTGTAGAAATATCAGTAATACTGATGAATCGCCTAAATTTTATAGCCAAATAAGCAAACTATAGAAGATGAATAGCAGTTCTTAAAGCACCAGTGCAATCAACAATACTTGTAGTTAATTTTCTTACTGAGATTGCTTCCGTCTCCCGAGTTAACATGCAGTTAGTCTAAGAGAAACATTTGGGAAGTGAGAGAGTTCTAAGAGCTCTGTAGAACAAATGTCATGCATTATGGGCTCAGATTCTCTGAAGAGCTGAATTCCACAGGAGAAAATTGTGCCAGTATATACACAAGTGTATCTGCAGTCTGGCCCACTTCTCCCATGTCCTGGCTTTTCTGCACCATAAAATATCTTTTGTTGCACCACACGACATTGTCTGTCATTTTATCTCTATTGAACTTGGCATACGTATATTGAACTCTACTTCGTGTCTCCTGCCTATAACCAAGTTGCTTCTGACAAATCTGACCTCTGGGCAGTTTTAACTATCATCCAAATGATAGAGAAAGAAAATAAAAGGAGTCCATTAGGAAAAAAGGAAACCTTTTTTCTTCCCTCTTCAAATATGGAAACACCATTCTGTACAATCATGAGAATAGATGTCACTTTGCCAGCATTCTCCCATTAACTGGGAAAAGACAAAAAATATCACATCATGGAATATGGGAGGCTTTTTATCCTGAGAAAGAGTAATCTAATTCAGCTGGGACTAGTTACACAGCTCCTGTCTTAGTGAAAATCTCACATCAGAGCACTCAGCTGGAGAACCCTCGAAAACAGATACAACTCTCATCAGCAGTCTGCCAATAATATGATCACTCTGACAATTTTTACAACAGTGCTCTTATATTTGGAGGCTTTGCTAAAGCGTCAGCTCTAGGAGATAGGTGTTTTGTGAGGCCCTCAGCTTTTATTTTTAAGCTAAGTTTTCAGATCTCACGATTCATAGGCTAAAACACAGACGGGACTGATGTGATCATTTGTACCTCTCATACATCATTACAGGATTTCCCTTAATTTGTTCAAACTTGAATCAGAGAATTATTTTTGAAGTGAAAGTGTCTGTGATAGAAATTCCATCACTGCATAATTGCAGACACAGGTTTGAGAAGACTGAGTTAATCTGCCCAATAAAGAAATGAGAAAAATAAATATGAACATGTAATTTTGAAAAACAGAGTGTTTTTTAATCTTACATTTTTATTTTTGGAGTTGGATATTGTTAGGTAGATTTTATTCATAATTTGTTAATGTTGCCAATGTTTTGAGTGAGAACAGTATGCCAGTAAAGCTTTTAAGAAACATATTCAAAAGTTAGGCCTGTGTATTAGTTCTTCTCACTGAAATATAAGTAAGAGGCATAGAAAAGATAAAGATTTTTTTTGTCTCAAACTTCTGTCATCTTTCTGCTTTTATGGATTATCCCATTGGCTGCTCTGGTATTAATAAGAGAGTATTTGATTACTAGAGAAATTATTTCTAGACAGTTGACAGAAAATGGAAGAAATTTCAGACTGACTAATTTTATAGTCCTCATTCAAATCTCACAGGTTATGATAATGAAGAAATATTTTCTACACAGATACATGGTAAAAGATTAAAAGTAATTGACAAATATTCACTAAGCGAAGATTTTGCAAACAATTTTTGCAGCTTACGTTACAGGTTAGAGGAACCTGTAATGTTAAAAGGACATTCAAAGGAAATCAAAACTTGCAAGAAGTTAAATTCTTAACTTCAGCTTATGTAAAGTCAGGAAAACATAATTGAAGCATTTGGTTTTTTCTCTATATTTGGTCAACATCAGGACCATGTTAGAGCCTTACTTAACAATTCCTACACTCATCCAAGGATCTAGAATACCAGGCACTTCCTTGATAACTTTTGATCTCTTCCTATATAGGTTCCAATCTCTTCTTTGGTCTGGACTATTTTATATAAGGCTAGAAGTGTTCTTAGACTTGCAACTTGTGGAGCTTCCTGACTAACTGCATAGCTGCCTGTGATGGCAGCAGATTGGATTCTGTAATGGCTTTTTTTCTCCAACAGTCCAGTCTTATTAATGCAGACAGGAGTATTGGGATAATGAAGGTCCTATTATCTTCAATGGTTACCAAAGAAGAATCTGGTTTTTTTCCAGTTTGCAATTAGCTGTGAACATATTTTGGTATGAATTACCCTTTCCTGCATAATTTGTCATACAACTGTAGCAGGTTTTCCTTACACAATAATTTTCATTGCAGACTCTGACAATCCCTTAAAGTACAAATAAAATCTTACTGCACTGAAAATCCTTCTGATATTTTATCCAATACAAAGAATCTTTCCCTCTGTGTGTTAAGCATCCTACTCAATAGACTATCCTGAAACTGAAATTGAAATTAATGCTATATAGGTGCATGAAAATGCTGTTCAAACAGAAGGCAACAGTTGTTTTGCCAGATTACAACAAAGGTAGGATTTCAGCTTGTATAAGTACAGCAGAGCAAAAAAGTAACTCACTGATTTCTGATACTGCCATCTCCCACATTTAGAGTTAAATTAAGAAGAAACCGCAGAAGGAATACATATAGTATCTCAGTTGATTTTCTAACTACTCAAACATGAAAAATTGCTTTTTATAACACTAGACTTTACTATATCAGCTCCTTCAACCTTATGCTCATTGAAAATATATAATTCAATATTTCACAGTACACTCCACTCCCTTCTTTGATACATAACCTTTTGTAAAAACAGGAGGACAAAAATTTGAAGATAATAAGGTGATGAGTCAGGTATTTCTCTGTTGGAGAGAACAGGATGCAATTCTTCACATACATTGGACACTTCTAATATGTAAAAGCTTCAGAAACTGGAGTTACAGATAAGAAAATATGAGTAATTTAAGCAAGTAATAATCCATTTCAATTAACAACAACTTTAATTAATATTTAATAAAGTCCACACACTTGATGACTTAACTAGATCTTATGCATCTTCTCGGTAACAATTAGTTTGCCATGACAGTGATTAGAGTAGCAGCAGCTCTGTTATTCTAGCTTATTATTGTAAGACATTTGTGAAAGTCACGCTCTTCAAATATATAATATAAGAGCACATAATTTAATTAAAAGTCAAATTTAGGCTGAGGAAACAAATCAACACACAAGCGAAGCAAACTGTGTGACAACTGCACATGTCATATAAATATTAAGAATTATTGATCTTGGCTTTCCTTGCTAAGTGTTTTCTATGTATAATGTTTCATTAAAAGGATTACACCTTCCTAAAAGCACGTATAACTGCTGACTTTGTTTTCATGTTGCTGCTCCAGTTTTCCTATGATGAAAAAATAGTACTCTTCAGATCCAGATGAATACTGACTGAAAACTTTATGGTACAAACTAGTTCATAGGTTTTTGGATCACTTGAATTATGCCTAGTTTGTTAAAAAGCAGTTTCTGTAAATTGCTCCGTAGGGTTCTGTTATATACACACATAATATACTGTCCCATGATTCTTGCTTTTTCTTTTCCTGCACTCCTGAAATTTGGTCACAATTTATATAAAACAAATCCTCTTTATTCATATGAATGTAAGATACATGCAGGAATACCTGAAGTATCTCATAGGACATTTTTTTCTTTATTCCATAAAATCACAGAGCTCCATCACTGGTCAACAATCTCAAATAAAACAGCTGCTTCTTTTTACTTTGGAAAGAATGTGTGAAGTAAAAAGAATGTTTGAAGCAAGCACCTTTCATCTTCAACCATGGCTTGCTGGGAAAACTAAACTTGCAGCAGTTTCCTTGAGTCACTTAATGCAGTTTCACTTAAGTAAAAGTGAATCCTCCTGATATGCCTTTCAGGTTTATGAGCTTTAATGATGCCTAGCACAGCAGTGTAATTAACAGCACCACTGATACATCACAATCCTGTGCTTTCCAGTGGCAGAAACAGAAGGCTAATGCCAGATTGCTTATTAAAGGTACACCCGGCTGCAAAAGTGTGCCAGATGAAACAATCCCCCAGTAGCCGTGTAATGAGGTACAGACATCTGTAAGATTATTTCAGAACTCTGAATGTGAAGATTAAAATCTAGTGATGCTGCAGATGTTTTTATCATCTTTCCCGCAGCCGTTGTCACTGAAAATAGATCAGCCCTCCAATGAGGCTGGAATGCAAATGGCTCAAACCTTGTTTTTCCTTAAATGCCTTAGGGCATTGCTATCCCTAAATTACTCAAAGAAGTTCAGACTGAGATACCAGAAAATAAAATATTTTGTGAAACTTTTCAGAAATATTTTTAGACCTGAAAAATCTGCTAGAAGGGAGCATTGTTTGGATGTTTTTCTTTCTGGCAGTATCAAACCTTAATGTATTGGCAGAGGAAGAGAAGAATCTATTTCTCATTTGAAAAATAATCACACATTGTATCAGTTGTGGTAGAATAACTTACGCCCTCTTTCAGACCTCTTTGTATTGGCACTGTGATGTAAAGTAGTCCCAGTGCAAGCATGGGAGAGGGATATAAACGCGTTACCCAAGCAGGTAGGAAAGTTTTACAGGAATGTATAGAAAACCGAAGAGTATCTGACAACAAAATGAAGTTCCTGAATTCCTGAAGTTCCTGATTCTGTGCTCTCACTTTCTTCTCATACAGGTGAGGTAGTTTTCAGCTAAATGAAGTGTTGACACTTTTTAATTACTGTAATGAAACATAAGCAACAAGACCCTTTTTAAGGAAACCACTGGACTCTTTCCTGCTTTTTCTCCTGTAAAAAGACAAAAATGGCACAACTTTTTTTTGCATTCTAGCCCCATCACATTATTTCCTCCTGACTGCATAGGCCCACACACATCAGCTGACAGTAACGAAGCTTCATTTAGTTAAAAGCAAGAAAATGCTTGTGATTGCCTCAAGCTATTCCTTTGTTGAGGATGAGCAAAGAGACCCCTTCAATTGCCATTGCCAGGAGCAATCTNCATTTTTTTGCATTCCAGCCCCATCACATTATTTCCTCCTGACTGCATAGGCCCACACACATCAGCTGACAGTAACGAAGCTTCATTTAGTTAAAAGCAAGAAAATGCTTGTGATTGCCTCAAGCTATTCCTTTGTTGAGGATGAGCAAAGAGACCCCTTCAATTGCCATTGCCAGGAGCAATCTGAACATCAGAAATCTACGGACTTTCACTTTGTAACCTTGTTGTATATCTTAGCCCAGGTACTACTTTGACTGATTTAGGATTCCTGAGACAGTTAAAATTCGTAACTCTATTTTAAATTTACTTAATTCGGGGGAATACTTGCTGGATGTGAAGTGAGGTGAGCTGGTGAATTTAACCTCTTCCTAGCAGCATCTCCTGCCCACCTGAGGCAGACTTGGTTGAAGTTGCTGGAGTTTATTTTTCTATTTTTCTATTTTTCTATTTTTCTATTTTATTTTTCTATTTTTCTATTTTTCTTTTCTTTCCTATTACTCTTTAATTGATTATTTTAGTCAGGCTAAACTCTATGTGATGTTATTAACACAAAATGAAAACCAGATGTAAGTAAAGGGGACAAACAGCTGATTCAAAAAATGATCCCCAAGACAGCAGAAAGACTACAATATGGCTATCTAAACTTCTTTATTAGGAATGTATGTTTTCACATTAGCGAAAATATTTTGTAACCATTTATAAAAGAAAACCTTTTAATGGCAATCTCTACAACAGGACTCAAAAATAATGCTAGCTTTATCCTCTCAAATATTAAAATTTAGAAGAACCAACTGTAACAAACTCCCAATCTAGTAGCATACTATTTTAAGTAACTAAGAAAAAATAGTCCTTCATAAAAGTAGCTGCTTTTTTTAAAAGAATGAACGGGAGAGAACAGCAATTTGTTAGTTTCTATAAAATACTAAAATCATTACCTAACTCTGATATTTTCCCTTTAGTTTTATTATCTTTCAATTACATCCATCTCTCATATTATCTTCTTATCTGTATTCATAATCTTTTGATTTTTTTGACAGAATTTTCTCCTCCAATGCAAATTTCAGTTTTCAGAAGATAAATATAAAAAATATTCAAAGCTTTATTGTATCAATGTTTCTCTATTTTCAGAGGAGCGTTTCTTCATTAAAAAAAATTAAAATATATTACAAGTTTTGCACAGAACATTATAGAGTGAAATAAATAAAAGCCACCAAAAAAAAAAAAACCCAAAAAACCCCAAACAAACAAACAAAAAAAAACCCCAAAAAAACCACCAAAAAACCCCCAAAACACACACACAAAAAAACCCCCAAGACAAGTTTGCTGTTGTTCATCACCCTGAATGTTACTTCCAATTTTTTAATGTTCCAAGACTTAATCAAATATCAGTATTTTTTATAGCTGGGGAATTCATATGGCTTGGAAATGTCCTTAGTCCTCAACAAAAGAGCAAAAATGCAAATGAAGCTTAAAATAAAATCCTCTGACTTTATCTAACAAAATCCACTTTCCTGAAATAAAACATTCTAAAAGTTCTATATTGATTTTTCTGAGACAGACATTTTCTGATAGTAAATATGTTGAAGTTTTTTCATCTAAATCTACAATTTTATTTTATCTTTTGCAGGAGTTTCCCTCTCAAGAGGGAAAAATAGGCAGTAAAACCCAAAAACAAGTTGGCAAAGGAGTAGAATCACGTATGGCTACAGACTGCAACATTCACCAGGTGAATATATATATTTTGGTGTCAGAGGAAGAGAAAATGATCAGGAACAACCCCGAATTTCAGTGCTGTGAGATTCTTGCTTCCATAACAACCACAATGGAATACATTTCTTATATCACTGGGATTAGATCAGGTCTAACTACACCACTATGTCACATTCACTTACACCTCCCGGCCTGCACATCATCCTTGGTTTATTTAGATCTAACTAACATCTATTTTCCCTAGCAAACAAATAAAAAACTCCAGGGATAGGAAGTTACTCTAAGATTTATAAACATGGTCCTTCCACTGTGTTCAAACTCAGCTTCACCGAAGCCAAACTTTGATTTCAGGTATTTTTATTCAAAGCAATGAAAGCTCTACTGCTCTTCTGAGAACAAACACGTACATATCAAAATACTTAAAACTGAAAAGAAAACTTTCCTCTTCACTATAGCAAGCACTTTTAAATTCCTTTGCCACTTAATGCTACCTCAGATGCACACAGAAATTAAGAAATCTGCTTTCAGACATCCTTGTTATTCTTCATAACAATCCCAAATATGTCTCAGTGAAACTAGATTTAAAGCACTTTAAGTGCTCTATAGGAAATCTGTTCCCAAACACACAGTCCAATTAAGTGCCAAATGATGCCTTCAGGTCTCACCCATGTAAGATATACAAAGCCATGGAGATCTCTGCAGTTGAAATTTAATGCAGAAAAGAACATTCATTATTTGGCAAATCATAAATATCAATTTTTTTTTCTAATTGAGTTCTTTTCATTTTGATGCTTATCCCTATGAAACAGGTTGAACTACCAAAGAAAAAAAAATTGTGTAAACCAGGAATTGGTGAGGGGCATGGAGGATGAACAGATTTTAGCTGTGGGATTAAACAGATGAAAAAATATAAAGTCATTCAAAAACAAGCTGTGGTCTAGATTCCGAATGCCTTTTCCTGAGACCTGTTTGTGTCTCCACCAGCTACTGTTTTGATAAATTTCCTTAACACAGCTAGATTTACACACAAACGCAGTAAGAGCATGTATTAAGTAAGAGTAGTATTGTGCCTCTAGCTTTTTAATTCACCAAGGAGTCTTAAATATTTGCTGCCCACAGAACCAGTATTGAATTAGACAGAGAACACAACAGAATTTCTGCTTAAATGTTGAGTGATCATCAAACAAATATTAGGCACAATAAAAGTTAAATTCTAAAATGCTAAAACCCAGCAAGCTATAAACTCCTGGTCATCCTCTCTGTGGCATTTGTAGTCTAGACGCCTAATTTTAAACTGCTTCTTAAACGTGTCCTTTTGAAATTAAGAATTCCTGAACTGTTTAGTCTTCCATGGGGTATCAGCTGTATCACAGCTCTGACCATCCCTGTTGCCTTTCTTTTTTGAAAGGGATTCTTCCAAATGCCATAATGAGCAGCGAGCTACTCACAACCTGGTTAAACCCTTTTCCAATATCTACTCCCTTTGATTAGTATCTGGTCTCTCAAGCAGTATGTATCCTGGCCCTGGACAGTGTGGAAGTTTCAGTGATACTTTAAGTCCTTCAGTTTAGGATTTCTAACATTTCACTTGCAATTTATCATGGAGTCCATTACATAAAGATTAAACCCAACTTGAAAAGCTATGAGTTTTAAAGGCTACCTGACCTATTTAAAGGTCTGTAAGAAAACAAAGAAAACTGCTTTGCACTTCACCATGTTATTAGGAAGGAAGCCAATGAAAGCACTATGCAAAGGTGTCAGAATAATGCACAAGGACTGTTATTCAAAGCCAGAAGAGTGTTCACAATCGAATCTGCCCCTTACAAAAATTCCAGACTAATTTCCAGACCACAGAAGTCTGAGTAGTTTTTAATAAGTAATGATGCCCTCAAAGCACCATCTTTAAGTGGGTGCTACTGAAAGGAAGGCTACCTCACTGCAATTTCCAGCAATTTCCAAGTGTTAATCATATTCACTTTTACGGGCAGAGGACACATTTAGATCTCAAAAGCACCTTTTAGAATTCAAATGTTGGTCTCCTGGAGATTTTTTGTGTCTTGCTTTTGTTTTGGTTTGTTTGTTTGTTTTGGTTTTGGCTTGATTTAAAGAGGTCACATTTCAAAATAAGGCAAAATATCACAGAAAAATATTTATTTTAGGAAGTGCTACAAAGGCCATGAAGACTACTGTTGGATACATCTACACCTTACAGCAAGTAGGAGTAGATTTTCATACCCTTATTCAACTGTATTGCACTGTGTGAGTAAAAAGAAACCAGATTGGACCCTTTACATTGAGACGATTTTTTTTAAAATTAAACACGTCCTTAGTAATCCAGAGTAATGGCAAAAACTAATGGAATTCTGAAGCCAGCAGTAAGTTTTGGTACAATGACACCTTGGAATTTTTGCAGCCTTTTACTACTGTCCTCCTTTATTTTTGTTTATGCAAGTTACTCTGCGCCAGGTTTTTGGAACCCAGAGAGTAAAATCCATATGACATGTTGGAGTGCACCCACTTTATATACATTGATACTTGTAAAGAATGTGTTAACAGCACATCCACTTTTGTGGACAGGACAGAAGTTCACCACTGCGTCAACAAAGATATAGAATTTTTACTGAAAAAGCAGGCATTTGAATGACAGTTAGTGTATACCTGTAAAAAAAGTGCACAGAGTAAAAAAGATATTAAAATCTCAGTACATAGGTTAGGCATACTGGAATTAAACTGCAAGATTAATCTAAAAATTTTTTGATAAAATTTTAGTCTCTGCTTCTGAGATTGCATAAGAAAATTGAAATCCATTTATGTTAACTAAATAGACTCTGCATTTTGTTGTTTTATCTCAGTTCAAAGCCAGTGCAATAATGCACAGGCTGTAAAATAAACCCCTTTCTCCATGCAGAGATTATTATTTAATTTTTTGTTCCTCTATTTTCTTTTCCCTTTTTTATCCCATCCTTTTTTAACTGCAGGAAAGGTTAATCATACCGGGCATTTTGCACTTCTGTCTAAAAGCAGTGATAGCTATGCCCATTCTCACCTCCTTGGCATTGAAACCCACAAATGGTTGCAGGAAAAATCACTCCTTTCAGTTGTCTCTTTGAGGTTAATAGTTCTAATTCCTAGGGAACACAATACCTTGATGAAGTCATAGTCATTAAAAGGGACCAGAATTATTTTAGGTCACTTCTGTAGAGAACTATAGGATTTTAACATCTGTAATATCAAAGCACAAATTCATTAGCATAATCAAACAGGCTAGTTCAAGTAATTACTGTTCAAAAACCATAATAACAATCCTTTAACTAAACCTTAATGGCTCTATAACCCACACAGACACAACTGTGGCTTTCTGTCCTATTGTGGCTGGACCATAAAAGTCTTTTACAGATATTTTGCTGCGTAAAAAACATAAAATTACAAGTTGAGCCTACAAAATAAAGTTCTTTAGCTCCAACAGCAAGAGTTTTACAGTGCTTTCATAAACTGAAGCCATGATTTCCAGCTCACAGGCAGTGTGCACAGTTAATAAGCATGATGGATTAGTTGAGGCAGTGGGAATTAGCTGCAGATCTCTTCATCGCTGTCAGCCAAAGTCACTTCAAATTTCAATGCAATATATGAGTTAAAAAATTCACCTCATTACTGTACACAGATCTTCTCCGTGCTCCAAATTTTAGGCACAAATACAAGCTAAATTTCATGCAATAGATACTGATACTGTTAAAAGTCCTGTATTATTCTTAGATTTGAAGGAGGCACTGGAAGAATATCACGTTGCTCAACAGAAAACAATGAACACACACTTGAATGATGGATTCTTTTACCAACTCCCAGGCTATATTTGGTTGGATTTTCTAATTCTTAATGCGTTGAAACAAAAGTATACATCCACAAAACAAAAGTAAAACCTTTTCCCACACCAATTTTTTTCTAATAAAAAGAAGAACAACAAAAAAAACTTAGAAAAAATCAAACTAACGATACATAAAATGATTTGTCTTATGTAATCCGACTAATATTTGGTGTCCCATCAAGTTGCTGTCAATGAACACAGAAACAAATCACAAATATTAATAACTGATAATACAATAAATTATGGGGACAATTAAAATTTCCATCTGTTTCTGTTAGCAGGTTTGTATTAAAGAAGAGAAAATTTGGAGTGTTGATTTCATTCTTACATATAACACAAAAGTAACCACAAGTTAAAAACTGCTTAAGGGAAAAATGATTACCTTATGTTTCTGGCTGTTTTCTGTGAGTTTTCTCATGTAAATCTGCTGGCAGCTTCCCCACTTGGAACTCATTCCTTTGATCTTCAGTGGTGGGAGTGCTGGCATTCCTGGAAAAAGACAACACCACGAGCTTCCCTGGCAAGTTATGCTTTAGTGATTCAAATTATTTAACAGCTTCAGCTTGATATTTCCCAGGTGGAATCCCAACTTTTACTCTATTAAACATTCACCCTGCTGCTGTTACTTCCCTTTTTTTTTTCAGGAGGGGTTTTCTCTGGTTTGAGGCACAGAGTCTAATTCCTGCAGTACTTAATTAAAAGTCTCCTGCCCTTTCCCCACTGTGCAGGTAAGGGTTAATTCAGCCTTGTCAGGTTTCTGGCATGGAATCATAAAAGACATATTTTTTTACAATTAGGGTAGCCATCCATGAGTGGGAAGCTCTCTAAACTTGAGTTACCAGTTCCACAAAACTTAGCTCAGCAGCGTTTAAGGGAAAAGTATTGTTATTCAATTTCCTATAATAAACTGGCCAGATAAAAGAATTAGAAGGGAAGTGTAAGACCATCCCTCTACTGTTGAAGCAAGGTGTGCTAGTATCAGAAATTCTAATGTTAGGTTTGCAACACTTAATACTGCAGCTGTTAGTAGATCCAAATTAGCCATAATTTCCGAAATTCCATTTTGTGTTGCAGCAAATATCCAGCATTGTGATAGCGTAGTCTCCGGGTTTCCTTTAGGGTTAAGATTAGCAGATTTCCATTTCTCACTTGTGAGCCCTAAATTAACCTCAGCAGTTTGTCAAATAACCCTTGCTCTGGTGATTTTAACTCTTTGCTGCCTGGGAAGCACACACTGCCTTTTGACATTCTACTCCAAAATTAATACTGACTGGGTTTCAGTCTCACCCAATTCATGTCCAGACTTTGCCACTGTGGTAGCCATACACAGCACCATTTCAGCAGCAGTTTGCTGACGCTGACAATCATTTGAGATTTCAGTTTTAATTAAGGGTTGTAATGCTACTTCTTCATCATCAGATGCCAATGTGAACACCACATCTCACTTTTTAAGAACAACAGATTAGCGTACATGTCTCCCAGCTCCTCCACACAAAAGGTTGGAGTCAAAAGAACTTATTTCTGAGAATGTTACTAGTCCTACACCCCAAAATTTTTCCTGTAAAATTCTCTTTCTTTCATGAGCAGTCCAAAACTCCATTTGAGGCTCCCTAAAACACTTGTGCTTAGCAGCAAGCAGCCTCTCTACCTGCAGCCTTTTTTCATTTTTCTCATTTTGCTGACACTACAATTCTTTCACCAAATCTTGCAAAGATGGTATTATTTCATTTTCAGATTTCTGAGTAACCTGTCTATCATTATCCCAATTTTCTTATGCCAACTCCACCGTAGGGGGAGAGGGGTGACTACCAAATTTTTCAAGAAAGGAAAACAAAATATTTTCTTTACACTGGCCACTCAGGACAGTGATTTTCAAAAAAACTACACAACCTCCCTCACAAATTGCCTCAGAAGGAAGGCTGTGGCAAAGTCTCCAAATGTTTCTAGAGACGGAACACTCAAGGTTTCCCTCAGAAGGAAATGTAGTGTCCAAAGGCCCTTCAGGTCAGAGGACAGCATCCCACTTCTGGCAGCAGTGAGGCCATGTAACCATTCAATATAACACTACAAAAACTTTAGAGAACAGAAAATATTGAGCAGAAACATGGGAAAAAAACCTCAGTGACCTTAGACAGATGACTTAGGTAGTGACTTAGGCAGATCCTTAGGGACATAAAGATTGAACAAAAGATTAAGACCCAGTTTTTCAGGTATGTAAAGTTATAAAGTTCGAACTCTTCAGGATTCTTATTCTCTAGTCATGATTGAATACTCATTATAAGGTTATACTTACACTACATCTAAAGAAAAACAACAAAGGAGTCATGCTGTTGACATCTGTTTGGATCTCACTTGGTAGAGATGTGAGCCTCCCTAGGAAAGCCACAGTCACAATTTCAGAACTGCTGTGTGCTAAGGTTAAAAGTACTGAGTACAACAGTTCCTTAGAACAGGCAAACACATTGTGCTCTGATGATGCATTCAGCACAAAAGAATTAAATTTTTACAGATCAAAACCCTGATCTCTGCTCTTAAATTAAAAGATGAACAAAGCACTAACAATTACATTCTAAACAGCAGGACTCAAACTACATCCTAGGCTTCCTCTCGCCCCTCATCACAGCCCCATCATTCTTCTCCTTTTTATGTGATTACTTACATAACCCTTGCATAAAAATCTGTCCCTCTATTGTTATCAAGCAAAATTTTACCTTGCAAATCTCTCTGCAATATACATCACGCTGATAAATGCATGTTACAGGATCTCCCTACTATGTCAATTTACAGAGGATACAAACCATGACAGCTCCCAGCTACAAGGTGTTGTTGCTCAAAATGCACTTCTTTATGCTCTTTTCTCCAGAGTCATCTTGTTTAAACTTCAGAATGTCATTCCAGAACAAGGCTGATACATGCACTGAGGAGTGAATAAAAGCCTTTTGTTTGCATTCTCTTTTCCCTAGGGCAGTAGCTCAGTTACAAAACAATTCTCCCCACTCATCAAATAGAAATCCCTCACCAAATAGAACAGACATTTTCTGTAAATAGCTCCCCCCAATCTTTATACACAATAGAAACATTTCCTCCATCTTGGAGGCAACTGCATAGCTCAATCCAATGGCTAAAATTTGAAGTATGTGAAGCTAATAAAATTAAAATAACAATTTACTTAGAAAGGTGATTATAAATAAAATAAAATCTCAATGTACTTTTTTTAATGCACACTCTTCTGCAAAGTCCCTTCCTTGAAACGTTGTGGTGCTTACTGTGGACAAAAAAGTCTTGGGAGAGAAAAAATATTCTAAATTTTTTTTGTCTTCTTAAAAAAATGCGGGCATATGCGATTCTAATCAAAATGGTATTAGGGCTAATTATCACCAAACTTGCTCCATTTCCAAGTTCAAACACAGTAGTACAAAAATCTCAGGGAAGTTCTAAAGTTGCATAATATACATTTCTCACAAAATCCTGGGCAACAAGTCAACAGCCCAACTTTATACTTCCTCCTCATCCCTCAAATATAGAGAAATTCCAGCTAAGAGAAAGAAATTCCATCCATCCTCAGTATAAAATGAGCCAAACTGACAATCTCTCAGCACATTTTTACTTTTGACAGAAACTTTAATGCTAATTGATTTAAATAATATTATCTTAATAAGATGCATCTTCTTTACTAAAGCCAGGTCAGAATATGCCAAGAAGAGCTGTATTATCCTCTACTGGAAACCAAAATAATTAGTCTGGGGGTTTTTTTTTGTGTGTAGGACACTGGGCTTGTTAGAGTGCCCAAGCATTCATGTGCATGTTTGAATAATTACAGGCACAAACTGTTCTCAAGACAGCAAGTAAGATGCACTATTGCTATTAAGGTTCATTCTGATCTCCTTACTGAGCTTGGCAGAAGCTGCTGCACTTTCATAATATCAACAGCACTTGTGCCTACAGACACAGTCTTTCCAAGTGTCATGCAATTACACTGAAAAATGTTTACAGCTTCCTTTGTGTTCAGCTACGGGTCTCCTGGTGTGTGCAGTCATTTTTAATCAGAGTAAGACTTCCTCTTGTGGATAATGTAGGCCTTCACCACAGAGCCAAACACAGAAAATAAGCAACAGCTTATCCAGGATGATATGAGAATGATGGAGCACGGAGCACTTAAGACTAAGACAGGAAAATGATTGTTTGAATACAATGGAAGCTATGACATAAGCCAGCCTAAAGACGGTGCCAGAATGTGTGGAGGCATATCTGTGAATGTACATTCAGGCAAGGAATGCTTAGAGTACCATAAGGTGTCCCATTCCCAGGTACTGGTGGAACAGGAATAATGCATGTGCAGTTTCATCAGGCAAAAATATCGGAGATAAGATAAAACAAACGAGCATCCAAAGTTTGAAATACTTCCCTTTTGACAATGAAGGTAGATGCAAACTAATGCATAGATTTTCTTGTCAACAGATCACACACTATCCTCACCAGAGAAGGGTTGCACTGCAACTGCTATCGCTTTAAGAATAAGTGAAATAGGAACATAAATATTTTGTTTAGTAAGTAAATACTGGAATAATAGAGATTTGGAAAATATAACCTGTTAATCAATATCAGTAGAAACTTCTTCTGTAGTTTTCATTTTATCATCCTAATCACCCCAGTAGGAATATTTGCCTGTCCATTTAAACACTATACATGTTTTTTTGCCATAGCAATCTGAAGATATTGGACTGTAGCTTGCAATGATTCATGGTCACATTTAATATTCAGATTGCATTCAGCTAAAAATTATGGTTTCCATAAAAAAGAAACAGTATGTTTAAATTTTAGTTTTGTGAATTAAGATTCTGCTGCTGAAGCCAAACTAAAAACCAGTGAATGGTGTCCATAGGGTCTGTTACAGAACCAGAAACAGCACATGGCTATCCAACAAGGAACCACCTCCAACATTCTTTATGGAGCCTGAGCCATCAAACCAGGATTCCATGATCCCTTTGAACAGGTTTAAGACAAAATCTCACATTTTTCTAACAAGCTGTATCGTAGAGATGATGGTTGAAATAAGTGCTCGTACACAACAAGATGAAAGAATATGTTTAAAATACCATATGATAACATTTTATACATAGGCCACAATCTTTTCAGCTTTATTTCAATAAAAATATCCTAATCCCGCAATAGTTTTATGTTCAAGGTAAGAACTGGTTGGGCATCACCAGCATATAAAGTGGACTTCAAAGAAAAATGAGAAAAAAATGTCATGAGGAACAAGTTTTCTTTATGTGCGTATGCACTGGGCTAGATGATCTGCTCCTTGTAAATATCTAGTTTGCCATCACTTATGAATGGCAGAATTTAGTGTTCAGATGAGGCTTTGCTGTTTGCTAAAAAAGACTTTTCAGAAAAGTCAGCAGGGTACAAAAAAAAAAATCCTGATAAGCAGGAATTTTCCCATAAATCCTACAGTGTTCTGTATTTATCAAAAGCTTACATAACCTAAAAGAAATGCCAGCAGAGCATAACATAATTTGGAGAGTACGGCAAAGTAGAGTGGGATGTTTTCTTTGTTCATGCCATGCTAAGACACAGAAGGCAGATTATTCCTTATGAATATTTTGCTGAAATATTTCCATAACTAAAGGCTGCTTTTATTTCTATCCTACACATCATATTTTCAGTATAAACCCAATTCCCCCAATGATCTGCAGAGTATTTTTATCTCTGCCCTGGGCCGTTTTTTTACAGAAATACCTTTGGACACCTCTAGTTGTCTGCTGCCTGCCTATTTTTATTTGATGAAAACAGTGTGAACTGAGACCTTGGGTCTGAATGTTACTTTCCATTTGTCTACCTAGCAATCAAGTATTTATACTAGAAATGTATCTGTGATACTGAAGCTAAAAAGTGATGATATTTCCCTGAGTTTTCTTCATCTTCAGCATATCCGCTTCAGAGAAGGAGAAGGTAGTGGGCCAAACAAGTCTAGTCACGTTGCTTCAGATCCAGGAAAAATCTCATGACATTTAGGACATTTAAGTTTTACAGCAAGCAGTTTCTACTTCATTCCCCCTTTAAAAAATATGGCACATGGTCTATCTAATCCTTGAGTTCCATTTGAAAAGTGTAAGTTGTACCCAGCATGCTTATTTACCCTTCTTAAACCATTCATCTTTTAACTCCTTAATCCACAGGACGGCAAATAAGAAATTAACTGCTTAATCCACAGGATTACAAATAATAAATGAGGAGCAAAGGAAAACTGTTGGAGTCCAGGACAAGTATTTTAACAGCCTAGATGTAGACCAGAATTTATTTTTCTTCTTTTTTTTAATCTAGCAACCTAATGGCTTTATATGATAATCATATATTATATTATACTGACAATAAATGGGGTTTGCAGTCGTCAACTCCTCATCTTTCATTCTGTGTTTAATCAATCTCAAAAGCTGTTTAACACTTCTTATCCTCTTTCTGCCATGAGCATTATAAAACTTACAGAACACAAGTGATAGTGTTCAACTTTTTGCACTCTACATCCTAGTTATCTGAAAGAAGCCTGATTTAAAAACGTAAAAAAAAATCTTACTAGCTCTTGAAACCATTTTAACTTGCTTAATCTGTTGTTTTCTTTGCACTGTTTTATAAATTCCCTGTACTACTGCCTAACTATATCAACATGTTTGAAAGTTGTGCTTTGTTTTTGGGTTGGTTTTCAGTTATCACTGGGGTTTCTTTTCCCCCCATGTCACCCAGTCTACAGGAGCACCACTACATGCTGTGTAAAATTCACCACCAAATTTGCTTCCCTATATCCTTAAAGTTTTGGTGAGCATGTGCATGGCAACCAAAGTATACTGGATTAGGTTGGTGGGGCTGATGATGCAATATGAACTAATGCCTTCATTACAGCTCTCATTTAAGTTACACTCTAATTCATATAAAAAAAATATACAGAGTTATTGTAGTATTTCGAAACCAGCATGAAAAGTATTTCAGGATGAGATAGGCATCTCTGATTGGATGCATTATCTAACACTGTGCTAAGTTTTCTGTGTTTCTCCAAGAGTCTGATAATGTCTTCTCAAAACAAGAGTTGCTAAAATCCCAATTGATTTGTCTCACTATGACAGTATGTGAGAGCTGAAGCAAAAATTACTCATTAGTTTTCAAACTTTCATGTACATGAAGCTCTTTTTATTAAGAGACTACTCTAATATTTTACTCCTGAAAATAGAGAAAAGGCACAGAATGAGGAAGTTTAACTGAAAAGCTAAGAGTTCCATTACCTGAGAAGAAATTAAAAACTCCTCAGCAAAGTCAGAATGCCTGTTCCAGAGACATCTATGTGACATCAGACTATCCCTAGCTTAGAGTGCATCACATTACAGAACTGCCCGCTGCATCTCTGTATTGCCCAGTTTACCTTTTGATCTTGACCCTGTTCCAGACAATGCAGGGTCTCGAAACCTCTGCTGATAAAGCCTCCCACTTATCATGACACTTCCCCTCGACTGTGTCCTGCTGTGCATGCTCTGCTTGCCTGCTGCTTACATTATATTGCTTTGTTAAGCTTGAGAAGTTTTCTTACCGTCCCTGACCTTGACTTTTCATAGTTTCTTCTACTACAACACTAGCACATCTGATGCTTTCTAAAGCATTTTATTCACCTCTTTCCTGCAAAGTTGGACTCAGTGAGCTAAAGCAGGTGAGTTGAGTCTTTCATTCTCATTGTGCAACCAGGAGAATGTAACGTGTTGAGTTCCACTGTGTAGCAAGCACTGTACAATGGCTCTACCATTTACATAAAGAAATATGTGAAGTTGCATCACGTGTGTAGAACAACTCAAAATAAGTTTTTAAATTGTAATAAAAACATAATAAATTCAGCTTTCTGCTCAACAAATGCAAATATTTAGTGAGGCCTTCCTGCTGTGTGTTTCTAAGGAGCAGGTTCCCTTCAGCTATGATGAAAATCACATCTAAAGTAAGTCTTTGATAATGCCATTCTTCTCAGAGAAGGACAGGTTGATGTCTGAAGAAATTTTGAGACTTCTTTCTTCACCAGTAGAAATTTTTTTTCTGCTTGCTTATAATTTGCTATCCAGCTATTGTATTCCTTCAAAACAAAGCACTTCAGCTGTTTTATCTCTGCAATACCACAGAGGTTTTTAGCAAGTAGAATGGAAAACATGTCAAATGAATTTATCCCAAGTGTGCTTATTCACCATAAATAAGGCTTTCTACAAGGTTTTTGTCACATGTTTAGAAATAGGCTTATAACAGCAATTTCCTTTATATAATGTACAATAAAACACCTTGCATATAAAGCTGCAACAACACATAGGAAAGATGGAGAAAACACAAATGTCTCATGATAGTGAGAAAACTTAACATATTGTCTAATGAAGGTCAAAACAATATACTTTTAAAGAATCATTTTTTAATATGCAAATTTCCTACCACCTACACATCTTTAATTGAAATTGCACTCCAGCTTTTGTAACCATTATCATGTCATATCTGAAAAGTGCTGGCTGAAATTAAATTAATCATAAAATTGACATTTTTTACTTGAAGAGTGTAGTTCTTGTGGTGATAAACTAATCACCACCAAGTATCAACTGCCCTTAAACACATCACATTAATAATTCCATAAGGTCATTTATCTTTCCTTTTTACCCAAGAATTCAACATGTTACTTGCATCAGTCTGTTCTGTTTTGGTTTTGTGTAATGTGTACAGCATCTGACAATTTGTGCCTTTGCATGACTGCTTTGATTTTTGTCTTGTGTCCTGTAGCACTGGCTGGTTTTTTTTCTAGACACGCTGAGAAGCCTGGTTCAGTTTTGTTTGTATCAGGCATTGTGGCAGTCCACAGTGGGCAGGAGTTGCTTTTCCTGTTCTTCTCCTCCACTGCTAGCTGGTGCATGCCTTGAGGCTCTCTTTCAACTCAATCTACAGCTGTCAAACCTGCAGAGCACAGCTCCACCAGCCGTCCTAACCTTTATTAGAAAGTTTTCCATCCATTTCAGTAACCTTTTGCTGTCTTAAAGTGTTACTTGCTCCCAAGAAAAAATTCTCCTTCTGTCAAAGACAGACTGAACATTCAGTTTGAAATGTCCAAATCTGAGTAAATTTATCTGATTATAAGGACTATATTTTATATATTGTTAAGCTGATTTCTGTTTTAGTAGGTAAATATCAAATCAACATCTCCCATATTTTAGAAGGGAGAATAAACTAGAGAAAAAATCTTGCCTGCTAGATTTCTCTTGCTTTACTAATTGAGTACAGATTTTGCTTCTATAATCTTCTGAAAAGAACATTAATTTTGAGTAATATCCTGCACATTGTAGAAATGATGAAATAACTTACAGTATCTGACTGACTTGCTGGTAGATCCAAAGAAATTCTCCTTTTTTCCACCTCTGTGGAAATTCTAAGGCTACAAGTGGCTTGAAGGAAAAAAAAGTGCTCTGGGCTGTCACTTCTGCAGTTCTTTGAAGTTTCAACTGGCACAAACTGTGTAAGCGAGGGATTGGGGAGGTAGATGCAATTGGAGGTAGATCAGCCCAATAAATTAGAGCTGCTTTAAAAGGACTGTGTTGTCCCTATTTGTTCAAGGTTCATTCTCAGCTGTAGACTTAACCAAACTATGCATATAGGCACCAAAAAACAGGTGAAGCAGAAGTCACTATAAGAAGCAAATTATATACTGCATCAGCTCACACTCTGTTCCTAAAAGTCAGCTTCACATGCAGCAAAACTCAGGGGAAAGAATAAGAAAGATAAGAGCAACAAAGCAACAGGAAAACTTCAATGAAATTTCGTGACATTGCTCCTAAGTTTTGTTCTTTTTCTTTTTCCTCAATAACTACTTGGTCAGAAAAAAACTTGATCAAAGCTGGCACATACTGCTCTCACTAAAAGCATTAGTCAAAGATCTTACCCATTTGACAGTGATCACTTCAATAATGAATTAACTGAAATGTAATTTGCATACAATTAAATTGGTCAATGCAGTAAGCAAAACTAACCTATGATGTGAAACTTCAACTGCTATCCAAAATTCACACCAGCTGTTTTGAGAGTTTCAGTGCCAAACTATTTTTTCAAATATATATTTGCAAATTGGAACAGAATCCTTTTCATTAATGCCATGTCAAGATGAACAATTATTAGCACTGACTGAGTACATTCCCTTTACCCACTAGAGTACAGTTCTTTATAAAACTGATAGATCAGCATAAAATGATCTAAAGAAAGTGTGAACCTTGCAGATTTATTTAACTAATGTTAAATGAAACTGAAGAAAGCACACATTTAACATTGTAGGCTGTTTCACCAGAAGTGTAATAATTTACATTTTATTTTTTGTGTGTCAAAGCATAATTTTTCTTTACTTGCTTGTCCTTTCCAGTTTTTAACATATGTCTTGATCATAACAGAGAATCTTACCCATGTTCCTTTGAAAACAGCAAAAATCCACTTGTATCTAATAGCAATTTATAGAGGAGCACACTCAGTTTTCCATCTCAGACAGCAAAAATTCTTTAAAATATTTGTAAGCTTTTTGGTTCGAGTTTTCAGCCAGAATTTTACAGCACATATTGAGTTTGTTATATTTTTGAGGCATCCCTGAAGAATTTTTTAAGGATTTGCAACAACCCCTAACAACCACATCATACAGCAGGAACCAGCAAAGTTGGTTTGTTATTACCTGGGGTCAGGATTATGTTGTCAGAGGTAAGAGAGTTCTAAACATATTCCTAAATATCATTAGGAATATCATTCTCCGTAAGTGAAGATCCTTCCTGAAGTATGCCTGTGGAAGGAAATCTTACAGCTGAACAGATATCTTCAAAGTTTTAATACAGTTTAAAGTAACACCCACTTTTGAGAAGTCCCTTTACATACATACTAAAGGATCTGTTGCGGTGATCCAGCAGACGCTGGATGA
>VYXC01003308.1:83311-117229 GCA_013397175.1 Platysteira castanea
GGGGATCAATAAAGCTAAGCTGTTGTTACTCTAGAGACGCCTCTCGCCTCCTTTGTCTCTGCGATATTGTCTACTGCTGCCAGCGCCATCCAGGGACCTGAGCACACGTTCGCCAGCAGTCACCTGGGGCGTCTGCTTCCTATCTGGGACTCGCCTTGGACGCGTTCCTGGCTTCCGGGCAGCCGGCGGTCGGCTAGACAAACCGACACCTCTCGCGTCAGGATCTTTTCAGTCACTGCCTGTTTTTTCAACATGTATCATGGTCAGAAAATCGATATTACAAGAATATATTTACTAGCAGAGATAAGAAACATAGATAGATCAGGTCCAATTAACAGTTACCAGTTCTTATCCAAATGCTTAAAACAAGACCAAAGACAGATCAAAAGGTTAAGAGTAACCATCATATTCATATTCAGACTACTCTGTGAGGGCAAACTGATACTTTATCCAGTATCAGTTTTGCCTAGCCTTTGTCAAGACTTTTTAAGTCTTTCAAGCCAAAACGTAAATGTTACATCTTAAATTTCATATATTTACTAGTAGATGTCACAGAAGTAAAAGTCATCTGTTTAGCTAGACAAACATAGAGACATACAAGGAAAAAACTGTCACCTACCATTCCAATTGAAAAAAAAAGTCATTTACAAAGTAGATTAAGTATATAAGCAGAAGACAAGATACCATTTATTCACTAACTTTCTAAGTTATCAAAAGAATATTCTACTGAAAATAGAATGACTGATAAATGTACCTCAAGGTCAGTTTTCAACTCTCCAAGAGGTTTTGGGTTTTCAGCCAAATGTAATTTTGTCGTTTTTTTCTCATGCTGCAACACAAGTCAGGAAAGACAGCATCACAGGGGACCCACCGTTTCAAATGCACACTCACTTGGCACAACTGAAAGGTAATCCTTTAAAAACCTCTCAGTCATTTCACGCTAAATGCTAAATAAAACAGAATTATGGGTTTGGGTGAAGAAAAGGATTGTCTTGTTTTGCCCTTATCCCAGTATCTCTGGAAAGGCTTCCACACAATGCTATCAGCAATGCTTTTCTCAGTCATACATGCCTACACGTTTGTATTGGAGACCTAATTTGCTTTCACTTTGAAATAAAGCCAGAAAGATGCCAATTTGTAAATGATATAATGCAGCGCACTCATGAGGGAAAAATAATTACTTAACATTCAAAATTAACATATTATCACATTTGACCATTCTGTTTTCTCCCACACTCCAAGCTTATAAATATCAGCCATTACAATCAAGTAAGGTTAACCCATGAGGTTGATCTTTAATTGTGCTGACCCAGCTGATGCTGATGAGATTTTTAAACCTTGGAACTTTTTTGATTAGGTTGCAATGTTGAAGCCTTTTAGTATCACCAGAAATCTTCTGTCTAGACATAGATCCATGTTTTGGGGGTGTTCATGGTATTTTTTATTCTTTGTCTTTTGTGCAGTCTGACCACATTACTGTTGTACTGAAGGCAGCATCAGCCTGTTCTCTATAGATAAAAGCACCTCCTTTCAGATTCCAAGAAAAATCCAGTCACTATCAAAGAGGGACATAAAATGAGGTAAGTTTAGAAATTCTTTAACGTGAGGGTGGGGAGTGATTGGAAGAGGCTGCCCAGAGAAATTGTCAGTGCCCCATCTCTGGAAGTCTCAAGGCCAGGTTGGATGGGCCTTACAGCAATAGAATGTCATACTGCTCATCTGAGGTGTAATCAAATCATTTAAGATATAAAGACATATTCACAAATGAGCAGCTCTTCTTAATAGTGAGATTCTTTCACATCCCTCACCCAACCAAAAAAAAGTTTCTTGGTGTAATCTAAATCCCAAATATATTTTTCAAGTTATCTGTAAAATTCTGTGTTTTGCCTGGATATTTTTATCATTCTTAGATCAATCTATGCATACAATTATACTTTAGAAATCAGTGGTCTTACAGCGATACAAAATTAAAACAGATAGAAATCATGTCATTGATTATATCAACAAAAGGAATTTTCCTGAAATGCTGATATCAAACCAAGCAAGATGATCATTTGCATACCACATACAGCCTGCTCTGTCAGTGAGAACGGCTTTTGAAAGGAAAGGTTTCTTTTATATTGTTACCTTTTTTTAGTTGCCATTACATAAATCAATGCACAACAAAGTGGTATTAGAAATCAAACTCTTCCTAGACTTAGGAGTAAATAGAAAGTATTTTTCTCATGAAGAAAGCGGTGTGGGGAAAAAAATTTCTGGCTTATTCTGTGACAATGTAGGAGATACAAATAACAATATGCACCCAAAAGAGACTAAACATTAAATGAGGCTAAGTTTTGTAGAACTTGAGATTCTAAAACATAAAAGACAAACAAAATACCAAAAAAACCCATCATACAATAAAACCAAACAAATCCATATAAAAACTTTGAAATAAAAAGTTTGAAGAAAGTAAAGAGTTTATGAAAGTGAAGATAAAATGTTTGTTCATAGAGTATTTCTGCACATTATGCTCAGTCTTTCTGCATTTCATTTGGCTGAATAGGTGAGAAAGGAAAGAGGATCCCAGCCTGGATGAAATCACACCTGCATAATGTAATCAAGAATAGAAAGGCATTATACATTAGACATAATATAAAACAGGTAGAAGCTGAAATGAGGAAAGAGAAGTCAAATATGGAAAATGGACATAAACTGCACAAGAAGCTGAGGTAAGACTTTTCCCAAGTACATGAAAAACATTGTGAAGAAGATAGATCAGTGAGATTCGGAGAGATGGCAAAAAAACAATGTGCTGACAGCAGAGATATGAATGAAAGTAGATACATTCATTAATTCCATATTCACAACAGGCCAGGGTCATTAAGAGGTGTCATTTGTCGAGGAGGAAAAGTTGTTATTGGGAATGACATGACACCAGAGAATGTTAAAGGAATCCCAAGACATACAATGACAAAAAAACTACAGGGTGTCAATAGAAAACTAAATATATTGTGATGGCCTCTAATCTTTAATTCATTTAGAGACTTTCAGTAATATACTGAAAATATAAGGAAATTGCCTTGAAAATCCAGTCTCAATATAAATAAATGGAAGTGTACATTTAAATTAACATTTTTCTTGAAGAAATCAAGTGAAGAAAAGCTGCCATAGTGACCGTTAAGGTCTCAGGTTTTGTTACACTGTTTTCTAAACAGAGGACGGTTATTCTTTGCAATGTATGTATCCACACTATCCCAGGTTTTATGAACAATGCCTCAGAAATAAATATAAATTTAGGATTGCTATCAAGTGCATTAAAATATGAAATAAGGATATAGAGATTGATGAAGCACTAAAACAGTACTGTATCTGGAGCTGAAAAACACTACCCATCAAATCAAGTCAAGATTCCAGCACTACAGGAACACTCCATCAGCTTCTGCTAGGATCATTCACACAGGAAACCCAACGTTGAACAACACAGCACTACACAAATCATGACAAGTGCAAAGCAAAAGCCTCCCCAGGACTTTTCCCTGATTTGAATTAGGAACTTTGCCCTCAAAAATACACAGTTAGTGTCAACATCTCTCAATACCCAGAGATTGTTTTTTTATTATTTTCTGAAGTAATTCCTAATGTGCTTATATTGTTTTTTTTTAGACAGTCACAGCCAGCAGGAACTACAACTCTTGACTAAGTAACTGCATAATGAATTACAGTTTCTCTTCTAACACTAAAACAAATCAGAACCTAAGGCTGGCAGTTATGTGGGTTGCAGAATTTACCAGGGAGGCTCCTGGCCCTGTCCATACATTTCAGTGAAAAGCCCCCAAATCAATGAAGGACCAAGCATATGCTTAATTATACTTAAGTGCGTGCTTAAGCATTTCTTAAACTGGCATTGTAAGTGAGATTAAATTTTCTAGGATATCAGTTTGACACTAATTGTAATCAATGCAAATTTATTCTCTCCGGTATTTGTTCACAGAGCAATCCTGCGTTCATTTGAATGCACCTATTACTGCTCTCATAACACAACTCAGATATTTTCTGTCTGTGGATTGAAATGAGCAGTTACTGTTCGTGAGCATTTCTGGATTGCTTACATCTCATGGAATTGTTTTGTTCCGCTGCAAAACAGAAATTTTGAAACATTAAGATGGTCATATGGTATGAATACTTAGCGAAAATATTTACCCAAAAGCAAAGACATGACTAATAAACTACAGTTCTACCAAAACTATTCCAATAAACAGCTTTTAAGTGGAGGTCTCTATGCCATATTTGCGCTATAGATAGTTTAACCTGTCTCCACTCTCAGCTGCCTGGGTAGCTCAGCTGAAATAATTTCAGTGCACAGAGACAGATGCTGAAAAGCAATTTTTCTTCTCTCTGGCTTGGTACTATAGACAATGCAAAAGCCAGGGATCACTAAGTGACTTTTTTTTTTTCCCCTTCCTACCATGTACAGTTGAGTTACAATGGCTCCCTGCTCACCTCACCAGAGTTTGAGGGCTTATCTCTGCCATGAGTAAAAGGCCACACTAGGGAGTTAAGAGGGGGGGAATTGAGCTCCCTTGAGAGAACAATTATTGTCTATCATGCACCACAGGAGCGCTGCTTGCACACATCCCTAGCAAGCTGATGTTAGAAGAGAGGGAATTAGCATTTTCCAGCATCATCTTTAATAGCTCCCTAAATCTGAAGTGCCAACTAGATTTGCCTGCAACAGCTTGCAGTTAGATGAATTTAGAATTGTTTCCTGCATGACAAACCAAAGAGCCTATATGTGTGTGTGTGTACATATATATATGTAATTAGTCCAATGATTTGATTTACAACTCACCTTTACAAAAACATCCAGTCTTAAATTTACAGACTTCAAATAATAAAATTAATCTAGAGACTGCACCACATCCTCAAATATTCTTTCAATAGCTGCAGTACTTTAAGTTAAAAATATGCATTTAATTCTAATTGTAATTTACCTAGCTTCAACTGCAAACTGGATCTTACATTACTTTTTCCTGCACCATGAAGAATTACGTGCTGCTGGATAGCTCATCCCCAAAAACATATTGTAATGAGTACTCAAAATGTTTCTATACCCTTGTTTCAGTAACTTAGATTTTCTTACTAACACAAAACTCTTCCTTTCCTGAAAGACTCATCCTTGTATCTTTTTTTCTGAAATCTTCTGCTAGGATCATTTGACTTTTGCACAAATCTTTAAAAGTTCTGGGCTGAAAAGAGAATCTGAAAATGGCAGTCTAGCACTACGCTCAATAATATCAAATAGCAAGCTCAGACTTCCTATTCTGAGCTTATTTCATATTTCACACTTTTAGCTTCCAGGCTTTAGTGAAGTTCACATTCATTTGGCTAAGATAGGCTTTAAAATCCAAATCCATACATTAAGTCTAAAAGTGAGACTTACAGATGGCTCAAAAATTTAAAATTGTAATCTCCATACAGCTACATTAGCCTAGAAAGATAAAAACTTCAGAGGCCTATCAGCTTTTAAAACTCACATTCCTTATGATTACCAAAATTCTGGTGGAGAAGACTAATAGTGGCTTATGTCTTGACACAGCTGAGTAACTTGACGTTTACTTCATGCTTACCTCCCAGCACAGCTGAAAAACTAAACTTTGTATGCATCCTGAAATGCAGCAGAATTCTGATTCCTTACAAACATGGTTGAAAAATGTGGCATTCCCTTTTTATTTATAGTTCAGTTAACTCAGAAAAGATGTGAGACATCAAGACTTAGTCCTCTCTCTTTGAAGGAAATATTCAAATATACCTTTAGAACCACTCAGAAAAGGGTGTGTTTAGTCTTTAGGTGGTTAACCTAAAAATATATATATAAATAGATACATACATGAATTATAGAGGGGTCTGAAGGACTGCTCTATAAACACCTCCTGGAAATGCTTATTGGGTACCTGTGGTTTTCCTTCCTGAAGGACCAGAAAGTGAACATAAATCTTGCCTTGTTCCTAATTTCTTGAGCTAAGAAGAGACACCCAAGACAGCTTTCAGCTGTATTTACTAATTTAGAGATGCATGATGATGTTCATTTTTTCTAGACCAATGAATCTGCCATTACACCATGCTGCACCCCAGAAACCTGCTAACAGAGAACATTCTCCCAGTATCACTGAACAATTCCTCTAAATCTCCAGAAGCTGGAATGATTTAAAACACACACAGCACCTGGCAGCTCTTAGGAAACTTTTTGCACAGGACTTACACATAACTTCTATTCAACCCTTTTGTCCCTATTTTAGTACAACTTCTAATGGGAACCATGAATTTCAGCTTCTCTCAGCTTCAGCTCTGCAAGTACATCCCCTTTCTTACACAACATCATTGTATTATGTTATTCCCATATTACAAAAGCACATCATGTTTTGGAACATATTATTTTGACTTTTCTTTAGCAAGGATCTTTAAATTAGTTGGACAATTTATTTAAGACTCCACTTTGTTTTTTCCAATCTGGATGTCACTGCATTACATGCTAGAAGTACATGTCTGTGAAAACCCAAAGAAACATCTCTGCTGATGTACCCTTTTTCCTAGTATCTTGAGATACACTACTTTGCTTCCCAGAAACTCACAAAGTCAAGTTTAGCCACAGACATTTGCCCCACCAATCTGCATTACCCCAGTTCTAATGCAGAACATTTTAAACCAGTATTGATTCTACCAGTGGACGGTCACTTTCATTTATTTGCTAGTACCCCATAATGTGGAGAGGCTCAGATTTCTCTTAAGTTCTTCCACACAAAGCTACTCATTAAAACTGTTACAGCTACATGAAAATGAAACATTATTCTCACTTTTAAGAGATGTTTCTTCAGCATTAGGGACACCAGAAGGGGTAGGGTTGGACAAGAGGAGGATCAGTCTCCAGAAATAACAATTGAACACCTTTCACAAGCACTAAATTCAGTTGAATAAAAGCTAAAAAGCAGAAAATAGACTAACTTGAATTGCAAATGTAATCACTGATGCCAGACACTAACCTTAAGGCTTTCAAGGTGAATGCTCCCATCCCTGCTCCATGCTGAGGACTGAGTGCAGTGCCCTGAGTAGGCATTGTGAGAATGGCAGTCATCGACCCCAGCTGTGCACATGATGAAGACTTGCCTCAAAGCCCTTCTCACGCCAATTCTATTCATAAACTGAGAGAAAAGCTGCATTTTTCTCTTTCCTCCTACGTGGTCAGAAACACAGGATCTTCATAACAGGGGAAATGGAGGCCTCTCCCTCCTCCCATCAGGATAGCTCAGTCATACAGCCAGCTTGGCTGAGTGCCATGGAAAGTCAGGAGTCAAAGCCCTCATATCAGGGTTGCATCTTATCTTGTGGAAGATATATTGTGCTCTAAAGAATAAACAAGCTGGCTCTTCAATCATTCAGAAACAGAGAACAAAACATTTTACTTCCAGCATGTGAAGCCACTTGTTTCAAGTAATGAACCCCAATAGCCTCTTTCTTGTTTTTCCTTCTTTTTCTCAGTTTCACTCATGATATCTACTTGAGAGGCTCAAGCTGACTGCAGTGCAGCTAAGGATCAAACACTTAAACTTTACTTTCAACCATCAGACACTAGACATGCTTATTAATATTCACCAGATAATTTCCTACTTTGCTGATAAAAGTTCTCTCAAAAGACATTTCTTTGGTGAAAAAAAAACAAACATATACAGCAAATGAGCAAGCAAACACTATGAATTATTTGAAGGCAATCATATGCAACAACGACCTTGAGAACCAAGAGTCGAAGCATTCAACATTCAGATAGTTTAATCCTGCCCTTTCTACAGCCAGCATTTAGCGGCTGCTGATGAACTATGACATATGCAATAAGGCTGAATCATCCATCCTTCCTATACAGGCAGGTGTACGTCAGTGTATCTACCAGGAAACCACAGCTTTCTACAGAAGATGCAAGGTTTTGAATAGAACTGGAGAATGCCCTCTGATCATAAGTAATATTCTTTCCCAAACTGAGGCTTGAAGACTGAAATATTTGGTAAATAAGACACTGTTAAACAAAAAGTGGAACGATTCACAGGTTAATACCACGTCCAATCCAAATACCTTTCCAGCTGTACACCATTCCATCCCCTAAAACACAGAGTTACTCTCCGAACCATGATAACAGACTTTGATATGTGAAAGCAGATTTCTGGCATTACATTTGCAGAATTCAAAAAAATCAGTTGATAAAAGTATTTTAAGGCACTTTTGCATATATAGGTTCAGAATAATTGTTCTGGGCTTGGGGAAGGTTCTGACTAAGCATCCAACTACAAACAATAGAGACTTGTCTCTCTCAAAGGTAACAAAAAATTTCACTTGTCAGTGACAGAAAACAGTTAAATGTACCAAATAAGTAAGAAATACTGTCTTTTACTTTTGCTGTCCTCTTTTTATTAAGTATCACACAGTAAAATGTCAGAACTAAGTAATGGACGAGTTGATGACCCACAGAACCACAAGGATTAAATTCCATAAAAAAGAGGAACACATAAAACATCAGAACCACACCATATCACCCACACGTTTGCAAATCTTGTACCTTACTGTTAGTAAATATTAAAGCTATGCCAAGCAAGATAACTCTCCCTGCTTTGCCAAAATGTATGTTACATAGCCACAGCAATAGTCCTTTTGCTGAAGAGATTAATTTTGTAATATTAATTTTATAAATATATTTAGAAATGCAACTTTGAGAAAATACATGTAAAGCTGCCCAAAAAAAAAAAAAAAAGAAAAAAAAAGAAACTAAGGAAGTTTGGACATCATTTGCTTAATTCCATATGTTGTGTTACGACATTTATGTGAAGTGTGCAGATGTTAAAATTAGGTAGGACATTTAAAAGTTCGTCTTGGTTGAAAACTGAAGGTGAAAGATGTGGCTTTACTCAGAAATGTTGCTGCAATTTTTATAATGGCTTTTCTTTTCTGAAATAGCACAGCAGTTTAGTATGGCAGAGAGTACAAAGTACTAATTCTAAATACCTTATTAATAATAACAAACGATTAAGAGAAATTGCCTTTATATATTAATGATTATCTGATGTGCTTGATATGTCATGAGAAAACCACTGTAGCTAACTATGTTTTTCAGTTTATAAGTGGGTTTTATATTTGATGAGGAGGAAAATAGTTAATATGTGATTATGAATAAAATTACCCCAAGAGGAAAAAAGAGTTTAGAAACTAGGAGGCTAAACATAGATGCATGAACAAGAGTGCCTAGAAAGCTGGAAGAGAGGTTAAAAGAAATATCCTTACTCTCCAACAGATCTATCAAGTTTGGATATAGGTGTAGCAGAGAATCGGGAGAAAAAGAACTTGGGAATAAAGAAAGAGCTGGTTGTCCTGAAAACACTTATAGGTCATAGAGGACCCAACTTGACAAGGAAGAGGGTAAAGATGACTCAAGCCAAACTTAACCTGAGGAAATGAAACCAGTGAATAAAGAGGGTCAAGGACATAGTCTGAAGAAAAGCGCTTCAGAGCACAGATCAAGTTCAGCTTAAATATAAAAGTGGGTGTGGGTGCTGGGGATGTAGATAGAGAGTTAACTGGAATAAAGGAAAATGCTCTTGTTCTTAAAGGCTGGTGTTTAATTCTTTGTGTGTGAAACAAGAGACAAAAAGTAGACATTTACAATAAAAGAGGAGAGCCATAGAGTGAAAAATTATTAGGAGCAGAAAGCACATGGAGCATGAGAGAAATTTAAATTACTGAGGAAAAGCAATGAAATAAAGGAGAATATGCAAAAAATCTTCAGTATTTTCGCCAACAAAAAAACCCCAGAGCTCTGAGAGGAAGGAAGCTCATATCAGACTTTTTATGTAAAATTATTGGCACTCACTTTCAAAGCTTTGGTATCAAAAATAGATAAAAGTGATCTATAGAAGTCTGCTATAGCAATATAAATTGCTACAAAAACAACTGTCAGAAAGTAAAATTAACAGCATCACCTGAACTGAAGAATAAATTACATAATGAAGTATTTGAGAATTCTTTTTAGGCAGAACTATTCCCTGGGAAGAGCAGTGTTACATAATCCTTACAGAGAAAACTGGCATAATTTCCTCTACCAGCATTTGCAGACAGATGTTCTGCTATTCTCCTACACCACCAAGAATTTTACCATTGTTGACATTTTTATTGTTTACATTTCTTTATTTAGGCATCCAGTGACCCTGATTCCTGTTGTCATTTAGAAATGGCATGCTCCAATTTAGTACTCCCACTAAAACCACGTGCTGTTTCCCCTTCCTCCTCCAACTGGAGGCACAAAAGACAAAGATCATGTGCTGAGAGAAGAACAATTTGCTGGAAACAGCGATGAGGTAAGAAAATTATTTGTAACATCAACACTATTAATGACAGAGGGTCTAAGAAAAGAAATTATTCCTGTGGAATAAACCATCCTTCTCCTCTGCCCCCAGTAACTGACAATACTGGATGGCTTCCTCCACCACGTTTTCTCAACCAGAAGGAGCCCCTTCTCCCTGGAAAAGAGTCCCTTTCCCCCACCCCAGCAATTGATGTGAGGTGGTATAGAATATGTCCTAGCCCTGCCCTCTCTTAGTTACTGCAAAATATTAACCCCATCCTGGCCAGAACCAGGACACTTCCTTCTCCCTGGAACAGTCTGAATGCAACAGACCTCTCTCAAAGACTTTGACTTGTGACACTGAATAGAAAACACGGAATGGGAGTCAAAGAATAAAAGCAAATGAGAGAAGTACAGCAAAACAAAACATAGGGCGTACAGAACCCTCTGCCAAAAGCAGAGACTACTCTCTTCCATTTGTCTAACCACCGTCAGGTTTCAGTTCGCCAGGAATATCTTGCAAAAAGACAGACTTGAGGCAGCAGAGAAAAGAATATATGATGGGTTCTTGGTGACTCTACATTTTTTCAAGGGGTTCTCTCCTATGCAAAAGGCAATAACAAGGAAGAAAACAGAAGTTCTAGGTCAAGAAAAGGCAAAGGATGGTCCTCACTCTCAGTGGTGAGTGGGAGGGGACAAGTTCTTAATGCTCTTCTGTGTGCTCATTCTGGATTACTCCTACCCAGTGGGAGAATTCCAAGACCATTCAAACAGAAGGGATGCAATGCTTTGGTAAGTGAAGTGCACAGGGTCTACAGCTGTCAGGCAGTGCCACAGGAGTAATGATCAGGTTAAACCTTGCAGACAGACCACAGTGTACTGCAAAAATGGACAAAGTCCAAGCATATCAGTGTAACTGACATTATCCTCTTCCTGACTGCTTGCTTAAATTGCATCAACAATTAATAGTGTCATTTCTATCTACATTCGAGACTGAGAAATAGAGACATCAAAAAAATTTGTGCTGAACTTGAAATCAAATTTTTACTTTTGATTTGTCTTCATTTTGTCACAAAAATTTCTTCAAATGTAGGGAATTTTTTTTTTTTTCGAGCTTTTTTTCCCTGGTAAATGTGAAGTCATTCACAAAAGATTCCCAGTGAAGTCAATGAAGACTAGTGATTAATGGTTTGTTCTAGGTCCAGAAATCAGGTTCCTCATGGATCCATCTTGGCAACTATTCCGTGTAATAGTTTCATCAATAAACTGAAGAGGCAAACTACACTCTCTCTGTCAGATCCCTTACTAAGAATTCAGCTGCCTCAAGGACAGAACTGAAAAGGTGCAGCCATGTAACCTTCTGAAAAAGAGCTGTGAGAAAAAAAGCCATAAGAAGACTCACAGATTCCTCCTACATTCTTCACAGAAGGACAGAAATTAAATGAAAAATGCTGGCATAAAGCTTAAAATGTCAGATATATATTTATCTTTTACTAAGTAGTAAAATACCTCTGAAAAAATCTGAAATTAAAAGCTTGTTAAATTGATAAAAAGTCATAATGTCAGCAGAGTTTATCACAGGAGATGTAATAGTAGGAAAAATTAGAGAGGGAGAGACTAGAGTAGTTACGCATTCACATGTCTTCTGAGATATTATATGGAGTGCAAATACCATATGATTGTATGTACTGGGGATCTCGGTCTCAAGATTAACAAAAAGGTCTCAGGCAGATAAAGAACTCCACAGTACAGCATGGTTCAGTAGTGTTGAAAAGATTATCAGGATGAATTAACTCAGCAGTTAGACTGTAAAAGAAAATACTCAGGCATCTCACATATTCACTGAATCCTGGGTTCAAAGAACATGACAACGTATCAGTCCCAAATTCTGTCACCAGTGCATGTCACACACTTGCAATTTATTATAAATACCAACAAAATACCAAAGTAACTGGTTTAGCATTATTTGAAAAAAAACAAAAACCCATCTCTTTGAGTCTAGATACTCTTTAGAACAAAAACTATTTCAGAAATAGGTACATATAATACTGGCAAGAGAGACAGGAATCAAAGTCATCCTCAGAGACATTACAGTACATGGCAAGAGCAGAAAACAGAATGACAAAAGCCTAATGAAACAAGAACACAATCTGCAAAATTTCATGCAAAATGTCAATCAGTATACACTAAGCAAGTTACTTTGGTCACATCTTCAAAAGAGAAGACATCAAGTTTGACTGGAAAAAAAGATATCACTTACAGTCTACCAAGATCTATGGAAATAAAAGCACACTCATGAGAAAGACAGAAGTGTGACAAAGTGTGACAACTGATACTGCAGGCACCGTAATAAGGTATACTTCAACTGATGTACCATCTCTCTAGGTAGTACAGAAACACAAGCTCCCTTCTGGATTTTCCTTCTGATAAGCACTCATAATTTCAGTGTGATACAAAGGAAATAAATTATTTCATCAAGATTGTAAAGGAAGGACACAGAAGAAGAAATATGGAACCCAAGCCTTGGAATACTCAGGAATTAGTTTTTTCCTTTTGGCCATGCTTGAACTGAGAACAATCAACATACACCATAGATAGAAATTCAACAAGATTAAATTCCACAAGTGGCCAAGAGGCCCTAATTTGACCAAAAATCAAAAATTCCTTTGTTGTAGTGAGTACGGAGGGACTTGGAGGAACTTCAAACTGCAGACACACAATTAAAAGTTGTAACCAAGAAGTAGTCGTACATTCCACTGGTGTGCTCAGGAATAGCCTCATCATTTGAACCTGTCTTCTCTTCTTTAAAAAAAATTGCATCTCAAATCCAGTGAATTCTTGTCACTATTTAGCAGATAAAAATACCTTGCAAGCATGTAGCTCTCTTATTGACCTTTTACACTACTTTCCATTTCATGAGCTCTCCATTAGCTCCATAATAAAATAAGCTTTTAAGGGGCAGAGTGTAAAGCTTCAGATGTAGTAGATAATCTCAATTTTTTTCTTTTTCCCCTACAAATTCCCTAATGATCATACAAAGAATTCTGCAAATGCTATAAAGATGCAGGTTGGTTCACAGGTAATCCTTTCCCTGAATAACACAACACTTGTGTGATTTTTCTTTCAGTATAACTACAAAATGTACATGTGACTGCACCAGCACCATCTATCAACACTTACTTCGCACTAGGTGATTAGGAGGATCAGAAATTTTCATCTATCTCTAAACATCCCAAGTCACATTTGTTCAGGTATTCAAGGCCTATTCATCTGTATGCAATGTTCAGGCTGATTGGCAAAATCATAAATACAGAGGCACAATTTGTAAGCATGAATACTCATACTCAAAACAATGCTCCCAGATGAATGTTCCTGATATTGTATGTTGTAGGGAACTTTGGGTAAGGATGCCAGATTTGGCTCCTTTCTGATCTCAATTAACAGAGAAGCTCCCCTGTGTGTAAGCAGGAGTATAAAAATGGTCTACAAGCCTTAAATCTGTGAGTTTAGAAGAAAAAATATAAAATCACATCTTTGCATTCTGAAAATAAACAGAATATACCAACTTGCCCAACCCCTAAAACCTCTAGGGTGTAATAACCATCCATTGTTATGCATTGATGGAAATATTTTTTTTTTAAATTAGAAATTTTAAACGGACATATACCTTGTTTGTATATAGCATACCACAAGGTTTACCTCAGACGTGTTTATCAAACAATGTCATACATTTCTGAAGAAATTCTTCATGCGTATTAAAATCTGCCTTGTTTTTAGTCTTTGAAGTGAACCCTAAAGGAATATCCACATACATACCCTAAAGCTGATTATTTTATCAGCCACTGGAGAAAAAATGCTTTATCACAAAGACACCAATTAATACAAAAACAAAAAGCCCTTCACTTTTATGTCTGATTTTGAAAGAGACTCAGTTACAAAATAATTAATGAGAAACGTAACTTCTGTAATACACATTGTGAACACATGCTCCCTGATGCTTAGTTTGAAAAAAGTGCTCCATTAGGATTACAAAGGAAATACGTTTTTTTTTTCTTTTCTGCTGCTGAAGTATTGCATACATATCTTTATCCTTTCATGTACCATACTCAGCTGCACAGCATTTTTATGAAACACAAAATCTACAGAGTAAATGATATTGTGAGGCATATAAGTAGTGGTTTAAAGAAAAGCTGTTGTAACACTGTACTGGTTATTCAGTTTTATTCTAGAGACCCATATTAACATTATGCTATTTGTCTATACGACTCAACAATTATCTCAAAACAGGTAAAGTCTTAAAAAAAATTATATAAAGACACATTTTCAAGTTCCTAAAAACTCAGTGTAATTTCTATTTTATTTATGGCTGTTCAGATTTTTTTAGGTGACTGCTTAAATTTTTCCGGAGTCCGAATTGTCCTGAAACCATCAGCCCAAGGACAGTAAACTGCTGTGAATTGAAAATTAGATTCATATCAACATAGTGCAGCCACACCACAGACTCACAATTTTGTCAAGGGAATGCTGTGTCACAGTGCTTGGTTTGTGGGGGAAGAATTCACCATGCGTGTAACAAAGTGATAATTTGAATAGTTCTTTGCAATGTCTTGGGAAAACAGAAGGCTAGCGAAAGTGCTGGAAATACACTCCACCTTTCCTGCTGGAAGTCAATATGTGCCAAACAAGTCTTTGCCTCATGTACATGAAGTGGCAGTAGCCAACTTTTGAAAACTTCATAGAGATTTTAATACACATTTCTGTTGTTGATTGTCCTGAGGAACCAACCAGGCTGAAGTCCCTTGAGCCAGAGTCTGCACATCCTGGTGTTGCTCTATAGAGCTCACAGCCTGAGAGTCTGCCTTGCCACCTGACTCTTCTGTTTTTGCTGCCTGTGATACTGCTTGGACTGCAAAAAATGAATGCCCCCTGCCCCAGGGTGCTTCCACTGGTAGAAATATGAAAGGTGTGCTTGCACAGCACAGGGGTAACAGCAGAAGGTATTTTGTAGAGAGAGCTCTGAGTAGTAACTTGGGTCAGAACTACTGACCTGTACACATTCCAGTTGGAGGAAGCCAGGTTGGAGTGTGAACCAGCATGCCCTTTGATGATTTACAAATATGCCAGCCAAATTCCTGACAAAGCTGCGGAGAATATGGATGCTGTCAGAGCATTTATATTTCAAATTTCTCTCAGCTATTTCCATATGAATCAATTTTCTAACTCTGGGCAACAGCAATGCATAATGTTGTGAATATAAATGTACAACATTTGCTTGACAAACAGCTAGGAAATATAAAGTTTTATATGTTTACACAAATATATAGCCTAGTACACCCATTAGTTCAAGACATCGGATGACCTTTATGTTATGCTGTAAGGTCAAGGAAGGATACCAAGGGAAAAAAACCCCCAAAAATCCCCAACCAAACACCAGACAGATTTCATATAAATTACTAACTAGGACTGAACAGGTCAGAATGGGAGAATTCATTGGATTAGCATCCCAGCAAACAGGTACTACCCTAAAGCTGTCACCCAAGATGTTTTTCCTTCTTCTTAAGAATACATTTTTCTTCCACATAATTTCATTTCCAGTCCACCTTCCACCATTTCACCCAGCACACAATCACAGGTGTGACCCAGCCTCTCTGAACCTGCATTTGGTTGTGTGGAAGGAGTTTATGAATGGTTGATGAGAAACTCATTAAAGCACTTGATTTAACCTTTATCCCTTAATGTTATTAAAAGACATGCGTTCTACCTGTTGGATTTTTTTACCAAAAAAAAAAGATTTTTCTAGCCCAAAATCTCATGATCACATGAATGGAAGTAAACCAAAATGAAGTAGGAAATGAGATAGGAAAACCTATCTCACATATGTAAGTAATAACATTGGTGTCACTGTTATTGCTCAATGATATACAGAAAATTCAGTCATCACTAGCTGGAGGGAAGAATCAATATGAAATTATTATTATTGTTGTTATTATTACTACTACTATTACTATTACTCTTACTATTAGTATTTCTTCAAGACAGCTGAACAATTTAATTGTTAATAAAGTTGCAGTATTTTAATCAGAGCAGAATAGCATTTCAGATCAAATTAAATTAAATAATTTGTATTGCTGCTAGACACTTAATTTTGTAGAACTTTAACTGAATGAAAAAATAATTTTATACCACAGCAAGAACTTACAAGAATCAGAGGCAAAAAACAAGACATCATACTAATCTATTATGTTGCACTAGAAAATAAATGCCAAGTGAAATTCTGTTTAGCACAGTACACAGAGGAATAAAATCTTATGATTATTTTGCATTTACAGTCTTGTAGTGACAGTGCTCTGTTTCCTTAGTTAGAATACTTTTAAAGTTTCAGATTGAGAGAAAAGCCTCAGTTGTTACAAAGCTATCATAGCACTTTCTTCTTTACTTTTGCAAAACTTTCTATGTGTCTCATGTTACAGAATGAATTTTGCAGCCATCAGTAGATTGCTCATCTGCTGAATAAAAATGTAACTTCCAATGAGTTTCCTATATCAAAGAATAAATTACCTCTGAGTGGTTAGTCTTGACTGGCTGATTGGTTGAGAAGAATATGCTATTAGTCTGCAACAGAAATATTAAATGAGTTCAACCACAAAACTACTTTAAATTCTAGAAGAACAGCATTTCAATGCTTTGTTGGTAATATTTAACCATCAGGAGCTCTAGTCACAGACATTGCTAGAAAAAAAAAGATAGCTTTTGCCTCAGAGACTTCAAACCTGAGTTCAGGCAAAGGCATTATAAACTAAGAGACTATAAAGAAAGGAAACATTGTGGCCGTTATAGTTCATCTTGTGCTGCAACCTTATGAAAAAGGATTGGTGAAATTATCTGGGGTGCTCCAAAGGTGCCTAGATATTCTAGGAATGAACATCTGTAGATGTTTCCATTCTAGACACTTGAGACACTTGATTTTTATTATGGTAGACTTGCCATTCTGTTTTAATGAATGTGTCTCTGAAGCTTGATTTATCATCAAAGCTTCACATCCATCAAACTGATCTGTGGGACTGTTTCAGAGCAAATTATTGTCTAAATGAAAAAAAGAAAAGATGAGTTAAAGGGGGATGGATAGGCACTGGTCACCTCAGTGCTTTCAATCATATTCAGTCAGATACACATTATGTAAGCAGAAGACCGTGCAAGTGTCTGAGCACAAACATCTTCACCCTCATAAAAATAAAGGTGCACAATCAGGAACCTTAGTTTTGCGAAATTACTACTTTCCTTTGATTAGTCAGAGCTGCACTGCTGGCATATTTAACATGATTCTTCATTCAGATAAATTACCATTAATTTGAAAGCATAAGGGATTTAAATTCCATGAAGGAGGCTATAGGTCAAAATTAAATATGTATTGGCCTATTTCTGTTGATTTCTTTATACTCAAATTGCTTAAGCACCTACAAGTAATCACAGGGCAAGGAGAAATAAAATAAGTGAAGTATAAAGAAGCATAGTGGTATAAAGAAATTGAGTCCATTTCAACTATTTTTTGATGTTCATTAGTTAAAGGGAAGACATCTATATTCTTGTAAAGGACTAAATGATACTGACATATTAATTAAACATACATGATGCCAGAATGACAAAGCAGTTGACACAAATGTGATGCCAACTTTGCTTTTTCTTCCATATTATTAATGTAATTACTAAACATAAGATCATGCAATTACTTCTTTCTAATGTTAATCAGATTTTGCTGATATTACAATCTAGGGTGTACCACTCATACTTTCCAGTTAATGCTTCAAGAAACTTTGACTAACTATTGCAAAGGTTGTTCCGGAGTTAGAATATTTCAAACCAAACAATTTGAGGTATTTCCAAAAGTACCAGATAACATTCCCTACAGCAAGTTAATCCATCTATTATGCCACCTGGACACTACTGCATTAGGTTTATGACACAAAATATCATTAAAAATGTAAATGTAAGAACAGAGTCAAGCGCTAATGAGATTTAGACATGGATACTTTCCAGCTATGAGGTAAGGTGCGGCAGGCAGGCAGAAATGCGATGTACAGACCAGAGGGCAATCAGTCATACAGGAATCCAGGTAGATTAATTGTGCAGCTTGATTTGTTACACTATTCTGTGTGCATTCATGCAAACCCATCTTTTGGAGCTGTAAACAAATAGCTGATTAGGTGAAACTAAAGTAGAAACTATAGGTGGAACAAGGCCTTTGCCCAAGGTGCTTTGAAATCAAGGCTCAACAAAGGAATGGAAAAGATACTTCCCAAAATACTGTAACCACAAAAAAAGCAGTACCAAGTACATATCTCAAGAGACTTTTCTAAATAGGAGTGGGTAGGTGAAAATAATATTTCACCTGCCACAGCTGCAGATATTCAAATTAAATAATTCCCAATTCCCTTAAGGGGAAAAAAAGTAAAAAGGAAAAAGCAGAATCTAACTTCGGGTTCCTCCTATAACGTCTTTATTTTTTGAAAAGTCACACATTTATACAAAATATATATTTAATATTCATCTCTCGTTAATGGAATTTTCTGTGAAATCTAGTGGAGCTGGAAAATAGAAGCAATTTCCATAAATTTTCTTCTGCTTCTTTCAAAAACAAAGAAAGTAGTATTTTTTTTTTTATTATTGCACATAATTTTCACTTTTGGCTATCTAATTTAATTTATAAAAATAGTTATAGAAGTTCTTTTTTCTCCGTATTGTAATAAAATGGAAAATCTATTGTTTTGCTATATAGCCTCTCTTAAAATCTCTTACTGTTGTGCTTAATCAATGCGTATCAAGGCTAATCTGTGTAAACGGATTTTCTCTCTCTTGTGCTCCTATCCTTTTTCTCTCTCTCTGTCATAGCTCTCTGAAAACTTCATGTTGAGAAAGGTAAACTGTGGGAGAACTCAGCCTTGTCCACTCAACATCCCAAGATTTTCACACAATCACAATGCAGAGAGAGAGTAAGGAATGTCCCCTTCTTACTATTAGTGAGAGCACCTTTGTCAGTCCAAGGCCAAGATGTGCTTGCTTCAAAGGCCAGTCTGGAATAGCAAACAGCAAAAGTCTATGAAGTCTGTTTAAGTAAAGAACTGCTGGACAGTTTAAAGGACTAAGAAGGGACCAAAGCAGTTGACATACCTGTGATGATGCACAGTCTCCTGCATGCTTACCATTCCTGTTGCTGATTTTTACGTTCTTTACACGCATGTTAAGTGAGCACATCTACTCAGACACCTCCAGCTACCAGCACTTCACAGACAGCTCCATTCTTCTGTCTGCAAAATAAAGCCCTGAAAGCAAATCATCTGAAAAAACCCCACTGGCACTACAGAAAAGGAAAAGACATGATGTTTGGTATGTTAAAAGACAATTACTATGGAAATGGGTGGTCTATCATCCCAGTCATTCCATTTGTTTTTTGTTTAAAAAACAGTGACATATTAGTGGTGAAAACACAAACCACCTATGATTTGTATTTACAAAGAGTGGGAAAGAAACTGATATTTTAAAAGCTGGCTTTTGAACTTGGATTACATTAAAATGACATTTAATATTAATAATTTAATAATAATAATTTAAGGATAAAATTTAAAATGGCAAAACTAAACTGAGTGGGAATGAGAAGCACCCAATGCATTGTAACTCATCAGTACTACATATTGCCATCACAGGGGATGTCGGGTTCGGGTTTAATCCTTCTCTGAATTAATTTGGTAATTTAACAAGAAAAAACCCCAAACATAGGCAAGGAAAGGTCTGTCTTTACATTATCCTAAAATATTTTTAGTTTTTATATTAAAGAAATTGGTCATATATGCCTTAGACTCAGAAAGGTACTATGATGTTTAAATTTATGTGCATAACAGAAGTCTGTACACACACATATGTGTTCAGAATTATGAACATCTTCAATTATTTTGCTAAACCAGTTCCTTAAATATTAATCCAGTGTTTTCTAGACCCCAGTGCTGATCTCAAATTAATCATATTTATAATATTCAATGCATTAAGTACATTCACCCTTCACAGTCAATGTCTATCAGCAACTTTTCTAGAAGGCAGTTCTTTAGAGAATATTTAAGTAGATCTCACACGAACATTAAAAAATATAAAAGCAATATTTAAAATTTAAGAGGAAATCCTAACAAGTCATAATTACAGAGATTAGATACCATTTATGCAAAGGCTCATGTTATTTATTTCAACAACCTATATTCAATGTAATTCACCTAATCAGGTCCATAAGGTTATTTAACTATCTTAAATTAGGAATTAAATTAATGCTATATTCTATAATACAAAGACTTAATTAAATCATTAGGAGTCAACTCTTCCAAACTAATTAACAGCCCTGAAGAAGAAAGAACTTGACAACTGAAATATATGCTTTGGGGGCAGCAAAATAGGGAGAATATATGTATGTTAGTGATTAAGCTCAGTACAGGGATCTAAATACTTGTGACTGCTCTGGGAATGACACCACTATTGATAATTGTCAAACACCTATGAAATGACCAAAGTGTGCTCATTAAAACAAAATGTTTAATAAGCAATCTTGAAAATGCAAAGGACGCTTCCCAAACGACATTTTCCTTCTTTCCATTCACTTTCATCCCCCTTGGGTTTTAATACAGGTAGTGACATCACAGTAGATATTAAACCCTGCCTTTATGCAGACATACTTTTCCATAGTTCAAATTGCCTTCATAATTTTTCCTCTATTCCTCTGGACTATAAGAAATCAAAAAAAAAAACCAGTGAAGAAGCCTACTGGTCATCATCATAGTCAGTATGGAAATTTCTATTAAGATTATTTAACAACAAAAATGTCAAGTGAATTAAAGCCTTTGTTTGGTGGGGTTCAGGTACTCTTGATATTATTACTATAAATAAAGGTACATAAGATTTTTGACCAATATTTCTCGAAAACAATGATTTTCTTTTCATACCAGATAAACCAGCTCCTTATTCATAATCTTAACCCCATGTGGGAATATTACTAAACTAGTGGATGTAAATTTACATAAATAAAAACTGCTTTAACAACCTTAATCATAATCAAGAAGACTACCTTGGTGGTTAGTAGATGTATCTGTAATATGGATAAGCTGTTGCAACCAGCCCTGGTTCTTTCCTAAAAGGGGGAAGAAAAAAAGGGAAAAGGAGATATTAAAAAAAAAAAGCTTGTGTAAGAAATCATCTGCAAACATTTATTTACCCAGTGGATGGCTGATGTCAAAATACTCAGATCTTCAAGTTCTGAGAATTATCTAGTTCATGTGATTATTTCACTCTGAGATTCCCCATTGAGTATACTCATAATGACATACGCAAATTATAACAATATAATCAATCCTTCCTATCATAACCTTCTATCTTTTTATCAAAAGTTTTTACAAAATAGCCCCACCTGGGCACAATTTTTCTTTCTAAAAGAGGGTGGCAAGCTGACAGGAATCCTCTTTAAAAATGCAGCCTAATTCACATTTTTTAAAGAAATCAGTAATCCTTCCCTTCCAGTTTTGATCAGCATACACTTCATTTGTTAGCATTAAGAGGCCAAATTATTGCCTTTAACACTGGACCCCGTTACTCCTCAAGTGCATTTCAATGAACTCCTCAGTTAACATTTAAATACCTTAGGGATCACCAACACAGTAATTCTGGAGACTGAGCTCGCTCCTCTCATCTCCTCCCACCCCGGCCCCAAACCTTTCCCCAAGATGTTGGCTTCTCCTGATGGTTGCAAACAATATATTTATTCCTGGAGCCCAAAATGAGAAAACTACAAAAAACCACTCAAAAAACTCAAAAACCCCACCAAAAAAACCATAACATCCTTTTACCTCCCCTTGCCCAAAACCCAGGGAAACAGGCCCTCTCATAGGAGAGAAGTTGTTTGTTTTTTTTTTTTACACAAAGTACCAAATGCAATGTCTTTTAAACACAAAAACCCTGAGAAATAGCACATACTAACTGAAAGAAGAGATAACATATGGCAATAAACTAAACACCTGCAAACAACCTGAAGACAAAATATGCAGTTACACATCTCTGTTTTAAGCAGAAAAATGTCCCACTAACTCTGCCCCCACTGCCCTCCTGTCTCTTCCTTGTATCTTTGTTCTCTTAGCCCTACCCAAAATACCCTCTCATGTTCCATTGGAATACTTGCCCCTATGCTTTCCAAAATCTATGCTGCTGTTATTTCAAACTAATACTTTAAGAAGAAAATTTAAGCCAGGCAACAAAACTACTGATATCCAATTGACAGAAACATCATCTGTCTGTGAACCAGTAAAGAAAACATCTTTACAGAAAAGTCTTACTAAGCCCTACTTCCAAACAATAACAAAAAAGCAATCCTATGAGCTCTAATGAAGACTGGTATCTTATAGATTTGTGACCCGTGGTTGATTGACCTTGATGTGTATTGAAGATGTAAGCTCCAAGGAAACCTCTCCCGAGCCTAGGACATTTATCACATTCTTACTGGATAACCAAGTAATACAGCATCTCTCTCATTTGGGCATGGAATCCATCTGCTTATTTCAATGTGATTTTGCTTTGACACTTTAACGCACTGTCAAATATGGTCAAAACAAACTCCTATGACCAAAATGCATCTAAAAAATATTAGAGAAAGAAATTCCCTGAGACTACAAAAATTCTGCTTCTCTGGCAAAACAGAAAAATTGCAAAAACCCTGTTGTTTCTACAACTAAAATGGTGTTTTCTCAGCAGGCAAGGTCATCTTGAGTTCTTTCTGATTCTCATAATACATTTACTCCATTAAATATTCCACATTTTATTAATCCCCCAAAATTCATATAATCTAGCTCTTCAACTTGATCTTTCCCCACCTCCCCCCCTTTTTTTTAAACTATACCATAGTTTAAATCTATACAAAATATCGTAGAACCATTAAGGTCAGTAAAGTCCTCCAAGGTCATCAAGTCCAACCTTTGACAGATCACCACCATGGTCAACTAAACCATAGCACTAAGTGCCACATCCAGTCGTTTCTTGTATGCTTCCAGCAATGGTGACTTCACGACCTACCCGGGCAGCCTGCTCCAATGATTAACAACCACCTTTGTGAAGAAATTCTTCCCAATGTCCAACTTCAACGTCCCCTGGTGCACCTTGAGGTCATTTCCTCTTGTTCTGTCGCTTGTTACCTGGGAGAAGATCAACCCTACCTCACTACACTCCCTTTTCAGAGAGCCATAGAGAATTATAAGGTTTCCCCTCAGAAAAGATATGCCAGTAAATGCCAAAAAATATATATGCCAATTCTTCCATAATTGCTACAGTTTTTAACATTTTCATGAGTTACGGAAATATTGTCTAAAATTTCGTTTCAATATATAATTTTTTAAGGTATGATCTTAATGTGCATTAAAAAAAAAGGGAAACAATTTTGCTCTTAAACAGCTTTTTAATGTCTATGAAAACCTTAGGCAGTATATTCAAGAAGGTATTTAAAACCTTTAAGAAGTTTTAGATCAGCTACAACAATGTTAAGCATGATCTACAAAGCAAGAAATAAAAGAGAAATAGTTACTACCCTTGTGTACAATCTCCACAACTGTCGTCCCAGCTTGATAAAGCCTGATTGGCAACTTTTTTATCATTTTCACAAAGCACACAAGTTACTTAGAAAAATAAGATAAAATAAAAAGGTTAACCACATAGCAAGATTTTGAAACAGAAAATCAGCAAATCTCTATTTGTCTGAAAATAGTCATAGCACATTTCAAATTTACTACTGGAACAGAAAAACAATGTGTGGTAGAAAAACACAGACAATTGTCAATGGATGGGGAAAGCTTTTTAAGTTTCATGAGCAAGAACTATAGGGAATGCTTTCTCAGTAAACAGGAGTAGCAAGTAAACACTACTGAAGCTATTTGAAGCTACCTACACTAGTCTTTAACATAAATGCTGAAAAATAAAAAAATTCCCAGAGATTCTATTATCCTTCATTTAAGAATAGCAAAGAAAATGTTAAAGGAGACAAATACACGTTTTTTTATGAAAGCTGGAAAAACTAACTTTATGATACATTTCCAGCTATTGAGACTTTTTTGTCCCCTCACAGTTGTACAGAATATTGTTTTCCATCTTAAAATTTTTCTTTTGTTTTCAGATCAAAATCACTGTATCTCAGGAAACACAGGACTGTAAATCCAGTTCTCCATGGGTGCCTAAATATGCAGTTCAGGAAAAAGTTACATATCGAGTGACAGCTACAAAAAGTACAGAATATCCCCTTGCTCCCTTTACAGAGATAGTGTAACATATGGTTATCGTGGGGCTTTTCTCATCAGCTCAGACTGAGACACAAAGATCCAGTTAGACTCAATTTGCATGTATAATACCAGAGCAGAGTGTCTACAGATCTTTAAGCCAAAAGAAAAAGTATTCACAACTTTAGGAAATTAAAACTTGGAGCTGCAGACAGCTTTAGCTGATCTCAAGTCCCATATAGCTACTAACTAATTCTCAGTAAGGCACACGGGGAATTAAACATGCAACTCTCATCATTATCAAAGATTGCAGCTACTCAGAGTCTTTATATGCTGAAAACCTACCCTGTAGTGTTTCTAATAGCATCCATTTTTGTACCGCAGGTGAAATGCTGATTACTTAATTTATCTCTTAGTCATTTGAAAAACTCCCACTGCATTTATTTAACATACCCTGCTTTTCTTCATCTGTTGATGAAGGCCACTGAAAAGATTCTCAGGGATACAACAGGACTAGGGCACAACAAATGAGCATCACAGTATGAATGCATTACAGGGCATCAGGGTGCAACATAAAAATCTTCTCAACAGTCCATTTACGCACTGTGAACTAAATTCAGTCTCTGTGTTTGTATATGAAACTTCTACCTACTCCTGCAGGTCTAATACATGCATGTTCAACAACACACTTCAACCTTTGATTGCTTTAGCATCTGGTTTGCCATTTCACCAATACAAAAATACACCTTTCAAGTATTTTAGAAGCATTACACGAAGGAGAGGGGCAGAGAAATAATTCAGTACCTCAAGTTTTAATGAGAGGCTTTCCTGAACAAGGGCCAGATCCTGTACATTCTCTGTTCCTGACTGAGAAAGCAATGTCAATCTGTTACTAGAGAAAAATAAAATCTAAGTTATGCATTATTTCATGTATTTCTGGCTCATGTCAACTCTTTAGAGCTGCTTTCCTATTTTCTTACTAATGTCTAGAGATAAACAGCATTTGTCAAGAATACATACTGATCACAGTTTCCAAAAATAATGAATAAGTTGACCTACAGAGAGAAAGGAAAAATTATGTTGGCAGTTGGATGTTGTCTCTTTCAATGCTGACTTACACAAAAGTAAAGAGAAAGGAATTCCTTATGCATGGAATGCAGTTCTTATTTCATTCTGCTTTATGAATACAGAAGTGCAGTGCCCGAGAAAAAAATATGCAAATTTAAACTCAAGAATTTTCCATAGTACTCATCAGTATATTACCTTAAGTTCCTCTCAAATAAGACTTTCAAGGAATTTACATAGTCTCTGGTCTTCCTTTCATTTCCTTGATTACAAACAGCGAAATTAAATGACTTGTAGCTCTGGACATCCTTCTCAAAGGCAAATCTCTTTATACAGAAAATCCTTTTTTTTTTTTTTTGTTGGCATTTGCAACACAATTCTCAACCAAAAATCCTACGGCTTACTTGAAACAAATGGTTTTACTAATAGATGCTGTGGTACAATGCAGATACAGCAGAATTCCTATTTCCTCCCTTCCTAAAGAATTCCACCAGCTTTTTCCATCTCCACCATCTCCACACACATTTGTCTTATAATTAAGTGGGAAAGGTCTGCTTACCTATTAAACAGCTATTTTGTAGCCTGGCATGCAGCATAACAGAGGTTGCTTAGCAGACTTCTGTCCTTCCAGTTCTCTGATGGCTAAAAAATAACTCCACTGGCTTTGCTAAGCAGCATAGGAATCATGTAAAAAAAGATGTGATCAAAGGAATACATTTCAGGGACCATTTGCCACCAAATTTATTTTATAATTCATCTATTCTCTTATACCGGGACTTACACCATCCTGTAAGGTACAACTGTACTTCCAGTGCACTGCTTAAATGTTAATGGAGTGAAATTGCTCCCATCCATATTTTAACAGGCTTAAGTACATCAGTGCACTCGCTTTTGTAACAAAATTCAAGAGAAGTCTACCAGAGAAATTCAACGAAGAAATTAACCCTGAACAAATATAAAGGGTTGGCTCAACATTTAGGATTGGAGGTGAGGTTTGGTTTTTCTGGGTTTGTTTTTTTTTGGATGTGGATTTAAATACATTCTCATATTATGATATGTTTCTTACTTTAGTTCCTTATAGTTTAATTCCTAACAGTAAATCATGAAAACCTGTATTTTTGAAAGCTGCTTGTGCTGTGGGCTACAAGACAGTTTTTCTCCCCTCTAAAGCCACTGTTATATATCTAATATCTATTCTTTAGCTTCCAGTTGATTTAATTTGACTAGATTATTTCAGTCAAATAACAGTGACATATACGTGACATTTTGGCATAAATGGTTCATGCCGGGCTGTGAGAGAGAAAAGAATTGAGAGACTTCGGGATGTTGAAGACCCCATATGCTTACGTATATATTTATATAAATATGCAATATAAAACTCTGAGGCAGCCAAACTCAATCAAAACTTGGGCAAACACTTTTCAAATCCCTCAACACCATCAACCACAAACAAGTGTGATCTTAGCAGTAAAATCACAAACAGATCAGGAAGAATCTAATGCAAACAACGGGTATGAGAAAGAACTTTTTAAAAAAGTAATCAGAAGATTTACTGATTAAGACAAAACCAAACCAAACTTGCAATGATGCTAAAGCTTCCTAGTTTTATCATTTCTAAAAGGAAACTAAACTGTACTCACCAAAGAACCCTCAAACAAACAAGTCTACAGTCTATTGCATCCAGAAGAGGGCAACAAAGCTGGTGAAAAGGCTGGAAGAAATGCCCTATGAGGAACGGCTGAGTAGGTTTCTCTAGTTTGGAGAAAAAGCCTGATGGGAGACCTCATTGCTTCCTGCTGCTTCCTGAGGAGGGGACATGGAGAGGGAAATGCTGAGTTCTTCTCTCTGGTACTCACTGATAAGACACAAGGGAAGAGTTCTAAGCTGTGCCTGGGGAAGTTTAGACTGGACATTAGGAAGCACTTCTTTAGTAAGAGGGTGATCAGACACTGGAAGAGGATCCCTAGAGAGGTGGTCAATACCCCAAGCCTGTCAGTGTTCAAGAAGCATTTGGACAATAGGCTCTTAACAACATCTTTCAACTTTTGTTCGGCCCTGAAATGAACAGGCAGTTGGACTGGATGATCATTTTATGTCCCTTCCAACGGAAATATTCTACGCTGTTCTACAGATGCATTAGTCTAATAAGCAACTGAAGATAGGCATCTATGATTTTGCTAAGCAACAGCATAACACTAAGGCCAGGGATAAATATTGCAGTTTTCTGAACCATTTTGTTTCATCAGTTTGGTTAGATTCCTCGTGATTCTTAGTTTCTCGTGTTCTAAGCCAACTATTCTCCTGATTCAGTGGGAATGGAATACAAATAATTAGCTATCCACATGGATAAGGGCCATTTGAGAAGTGTTTTTGAGCCACTGCTATTGCACGCAAGAAAAGACAACATAAAATGGACATGCACTATTTCTACAAGGACAGTCACTTGACATTGCATCAAATGCAGAGAAATAGTTTCAGAGAAAATGTCAATGAAATAATTTCAGTTAAATATGTCAGGTGATTATTGTCTCTGAAACAAGTGATGAGCCAAGAGCCTCAGAAATTCGCATTTAGAAGAAAGAAAACGATACAGACCTTCCATTCAGTTAAGATTGTATGTAACCAGAAACAATAGCAATAAATGGTCACCCAGACAAAGCAATTCAGAACATGAAAAAGGGAGGAGTAAAGATTTTATAAAATCAGGTGGTTGTCCAAATAAGACAACAGTTGTCTCAATCTTCCAAACACACAGTTCAGTGTGTTTAAATTCTGTATAGCACAAGGAAAAAAAATAACATTTTTTATGTTATTAAATGTTATTAAATGTTTTTATGTTATTAAATTAACATGGAGGTTGTGCTGATATAAAGCTCAGATCACCTATGTTCTTTGGGGCATACATAACTGTTGCTGAAAGTGATGAAGAGTGTAACTGAAGAGATTAAAATAGTGGAATAAACATGATAAAAACAAAAAAAATAACAATGCTTCACACAGCCATAACAAGAAAATATAAAGGATGTGATTTTTAGACACAGTACTCAGCTGAGTTACTTGCTCAGTTCTTTATAGAATTACCTTTTTATTCAGTACCAAAAATCAATTTCTCTCCAAGGTCCAAAGAATTCCTATAATATATATCATGAGGGACAAACGGTAAAGGATATATGCTTAAAAAAAAAGTGTTAGGGTATTGGTTTTTATTGGCTGAGAAATGTATTTTGAAATACTGAAAAGTCCCTTCTAAGAAGAGCTTGGGAAATACATACAAGTATGGACAGAAATCATTCCAAGGATACCAAAGAAAGGATATGCTTGAAGAAAAGTGCCAACTTCAAGTAGTCTCATCCCCTAAAATCAAAGAAGAAAAAAATCATTACTTTCAAGTGTAATGTATTACTTCAGAATATTTTTCCATGAGGAACTGTGGAATTCATTTTGCAGATGTTTTCTCCTTACTCAGTTACTTTGTTCCACAGCGGGAAGGAGGAACTTTTCACACAGAAGTCCGTATCGTGAACTTTGCTGCAATTGAAGGACTGACCAGGTGCATACCTGTAAACAAACATACCCCATACTTACGACTTTTAAATCCAGGTATTTCTGTCTGTAACAGAGAGACAAGTCTGAGCAATGAGCTCCTCAGAGTTTTTGAGTCATCGAGAGATGCTTTGATGATGAGTACTTTGAAAATAAAGAGAGAGGAAAATTTGCATTTACAGTGTTGTTTCCTCAAGACAAACACACTCCTCCACACAAAACTTGAAGCACTTTAACTGCCGACCTCAGTTCAGCTACTCTAAAGCCACAGAGCTGAAAGGGGGAAAACAAGTAGCTTTTCCTGAGATTTTGACATATTTTCACCTAGTATGTTTGGGTCAGACTTCAAAAGGCACTTAGCTATCTAATTCCCATTACTTTCAAAGTGAGGAAAATATATAAACAACTTTCATAGTCTGGCCTTTTATATATACCAAATAACCAAGCTTTTCTTGCTTTGTAGTTCTTAAACAAGTTTTACTTTTAAACAAGTTTCACAGTCTATTTCCAAAACTTTTCCTTTTATCTTCAGTGAAAAATCTTTTAGATTTTGCACTTTTTGCTCTAAGGTGTTTAAGGCAACAAAGAATGACATTTTTTCCTCTTCAGCTACAGAGGGCAAAGAAAGAATGAGAGATGTCCAACGTTGTTATATGTGTGTTGATTAATGAGAAATAAGAAATTACGAAAAATATGTATCACAGACTAAAAAAAACCTGTATTATAATTACAGATAAATAAACAGTAAAACAAAAAGAGCAAGTGTCATACATTTTCAATTTTGTATATAGTACACTAATGGGCTACATATACTGTACTTAATAATTTCTCCTTCCAAAAGCAATGGCACATTTCTCGTAGCTATTTTTGAATTAGAGCTGAATATCCTAAAGGTAGATGCATGCTAAGATTTCCAGGTGAAGCCTGGAACATCACAGACTTTACTTTAAAGATTCAGAATAATGACTTTTTTTTCTCTTTATATATATGAACTTCTCACTAGTAAACTTCTATTAAGAAAAGCATCAACTAATCATCCAATACATTATACTAAATATGCATCAGCAACTCTGAAGATACTGCCCTTGTCTTCTTCTTTGAGACTGCCAGTACTGAATCTCTCAAACACAGGTGAAAAGACTAATTTGTCAGCATCAGTGTTTCCCAGCTCCCAGGTTATTGGCATCATATTTGGATATTTTTTATAGTTTTTAATCTAAACAATGTTTTGTTGTTTTAACAGATAACATTCATAGACAACTCAAAAGGAAAAACGTCTGCATGTATTAGAAAACATTCTATAAATATTGGAATTTCACATTTAGATGACATTTCTGATTTCAACATTTTCACTTTAATAATGTGTGTTATCTTCTGTTAACTATTAAAACTTAATTTTATTTTGCTTTCTCAAACATAAAATATGTAAAAGATAAAATGTTAAGCTTATCCATCAAGGAAGTGCTGTACTCTTTTAGGCATTACCCTCCACCAAAGCTCAAACCATTATAAACTACGAGTCTATTTTTTCTCAAAAAAATGGTTCAAATATTTCTGAAAATGAAAAGTATGGCAAAATCAGGACAACCTTCCTCAATACTCATTTTCCACATAACCTAATCTTTTCATAAACTCTTCTCTGAAACCAAATAAATTCTAAGGAAAATGAACAAGAAACACTTAACAAAACTGAAAGTAGAGAGGTTTACAGAAGCACCCAATTCATTTCTTCACATGAGCTAGAATAAGAAAGCAGTAGTAAGCACAGTCTAAAGAGGGTCTAGAAGCTCCATTTTCTGGACTTGATTCTGTTCTCCAAATATATTTTAATATTCTTTTATAGCTTTATTTTCTGGTTTGGTTAAAGGGACCACAACACAGTTTTACATGACCAGCTGTGGGATCTTGAGCAGCTTGTTGGCTTTCTTCTGATCTTAGCTCCACGCAGTGAGATAGAGCTCTGATCCTGCCTTAGCAAATTATTAATCAGCTAAGAAATTTCAGATCAAAATTATGAGCGTACTCTGTTTGTCTATCTTCTGGTCTTATAAGAAATTTGCAGAGCTTAATAGACAGCCAAATGTCTTTAGAAGTAGATGAGAGTGTAAATGGGCTTGTCCCTACCTAGAGATGTATGATGTTATTATCTGCATGGTGTTCACAGAAACATCAATTAAAACTATAGAGAACACATAAAACATATATGATTTCTTCAGCTTTCGCACTTTTCACAGAACAGATGAACCATATCCATAGTTCTATTCACTGTGTATAAAGGAATATACACTCAGCAGAAATATTTAGACATGTTCTGGCTGTAACATAGCACATTTTCCCCCAACACACCTTTAGGCATTCATCAGTGTCCATTCCCCTCATGAACATTTACCTTAGCCTCATATCTGCCAACACAGCTTCAACACACAGTTAACCCCATGAGTGGTATCCCAGACAAGATCCAGGAACAAAAGCCAGGGACACCCCCTGCTTGCTTTGCCATTTTACTTGAAACCTTTTAACACACAGAAAACTCACCTCAGAACAACTCACCTATGTGAATCTCAGTTTCCAATATAAATTTTCCAATTGTATTACCTTCATTTCCCCAAGACAAATAATTTTCACTGTATGGAAATTTAGTCACACTTTAATCAAATCAATGAAGGATTAAAGAAGTATATCTTTGCCAGTGTGAATAAGTTGGAGTTTTATTAATGCATACTTCAAAGATCTGAAAGTTCTGTTGTAGTCACTACTCCATGTTGTCTCACACTGTGGCTGTAATTTCCAACGGGATAACCTATGCTAATGATGACTTTGAATGACTAAAACCAAATGACTAGAAGAATTCTTTAACTAATAAAATTAACAGTCATAAATTTAATTTCATTAGAACAAAGAAAAAATTTCTTAAATGATCTAAAGTAATACTAATTTATTACTATCAGCATCTCAGTTATTCCAAGGAAATAAATTAGTAATAAAAGCCATCAGTGCTCCAAGTACCCTTCAAGTTTAAGCTGTCAACATGTTTCACTATTTGTATTTGTTTGTTTTTATTTTGCAGTAATGATCTTGAATAACATCTAAAACTTCAAGCTGTGCAAACTAACAGTATAATTTGATGGGTATTGATTTAGACAAGTAAAGCTTCTCCAGTTTAATTTTTAAAGTTTCATCTTGCTTTGTAACTGCTATAGATTTAAGCAGAAGAAACACACCTTTCTTCTGTAGGACTGACCTGATAAAATAACAATAGATTATTTTATATAAGCTTTTGTTTAAGCTGTTTGCATTAATGCATACATAAATTAAACACAAAGATAAACAGAAAAGCAATGTACTGAAGAATAGCATATATGGAGAGGCCTGAGTGATGAGCAGGAACAGTTTGGTAAATTTCTTTTCAGAAGCTAATATTGTTTATATAATCAACCTGAGATCCTTATTGAACAATTATCTTTCAAGAAAAATAAACTCATGATAGCTTTTAATGATGAAAAGTATTTCATCATTTCGGATCAGGTGGCTAAACCCTGTGGTATTATCCTCTCTGCTGTTTGGGTAAACCACTGTGGAATCAAGTGCTCCTTTCAAACTTCATTCAGAAATCTTTGTATTACCTGTGACAAGTTCCTTGTTTCTTCCTACACACAGCAGCTTCTGCTTCGCTGTGCTGGGAGAGCAGGCAGCACAGTACAACTTTCACAAAACTCCTATTTAAAAAACGCCTCGAGGAGGATGACTCACACTCCTGCTGTTTCTCCCCGGGATTTCCTCCAGTGAGACCAACAAACCCAAATTCAAGAGGGGTTTTGGAAGGTGAACTCATTCTCCACCACATGGCAAGCCACCACACGAAAATCTGCTAGACAGATGTTGATCCAGAGGGCAAGCAAACAAACACAGCAGCCAAGTGGCTGAATGGCAAATACTTATTGCCTAGGAAACAAACACCTTCTAAAATACATTTTCTTCAGAACGGGGGAGGAGCAAGGGGGAAAGACACATACTCCAAAAAAAAAAAAAAAAAAAGCAAACCCTGAACATTAAATATATTTTTGTAAGACTCACAAGACAAAATGAAACAGAATGATTAAAACACTGAACATGGCAAGATTTTGTCCCTAAAGTCAGAATGGAAAGAGTTCCACCTCTTTTCTGAACTCATTTGCTACTGTCCTGCTTTCAGCTGGTAGCTGTTACAGGGCTGTGTTTTGGATTCAGAATAAGAATGTGTTCAAATCAAATCAATGTTTTGGGGTTTATGCTAAGCTGTATTTATCCTAAGTCAAGAACTTTTTCTTTCCTTGTCATGCTCTGCCAGTAAGGAGGTATGCAAAAAAAAAAAAACATGAACAAAACTGAGAAACTGTGAGGGAGCATAGCTGGGACAGGTGACCCGAACTGCCCATCAGGGTATTCCACACTGGAGAGCACCATGCCTTTTATATAAACTGGGGGTGTTACCTGGAAAGAGGCTGATCTGGGTTGGGGAAGTGAGGTTTGGCACCAGTAAAAAAGTGGTGAGCAATCGCATTGTGAATCACTTGGGTTTTTTTTTTAATTTCCTTTTTATTATCATTATTATTATTTACCATTATTATTGCATTTTACTTTGTTTTCAATTATTAACTGTTCTTAACATACAAGTTTAACTTCAATTCTTCTCCC
>VYXC01003308.1:117251-154105 GCA_013397175.1 Platysteira castanea
GGGGGGGAAGGGGGAGCTGAGTGAGCATCTGTGTGGTGTTTCATCTCCAGCTGGGCTTAAAACCATGACAGACACTTGTCACCATTTCACAAGAAATGATGATAGGCAGTCCTAGCCACACTATACATTATTGCTATTGGCATATCACAGTGAGACTGCATCAGTTCAGACATCTGATTTATCCTCCTTATCATGCTCTTGATAACCTTAAAAAGCTTTATTAAGCTGTTAAGAGAAAAAAAATATTCGAGAAATAAGAATTTACAGCAAGGATTTCCTGCGTGTTTACACTTCTTTCACAATTTTAACAGCTGCACTGTAAAAGCACCTGATTTTTATCTAAGTCACACTGGAGATCAGGTGAACATTTTACATACTCTGTATAAGTGTATTTCCCCATCTGATTTTTTCCATTCTGCCTCCCTGAAGACAGCATGCCTTTGCATCAACAGCAAAATCCTTCCTTTGCTCTTTCTTATAAAAGTTCTCAGTTAAACAAGTGTGAAATTTGAGTAAAGACCGACACTAACCCTGGCTCTGGCACTGTCACTTGGCTGTGATCTCAAGTCTCGGACTCAGAATCCTTCCGCTTTCAGAAAATCTGCTGCTCTTTACTACGAAGAAGCCATTTTCTCCACCTAATCTTAACAGAAATCACAGAAGCATTAAAAGCACTCAGCAGCATTAACCTTAGGAATGCATGGAGCTCTTTCACGAGTATAAGCAGTAGTATGAACACCTCCGAGCTGTGAAAATATGGAATTGTCCGAACACATCTACCTGCCTGTAACATCTGGAAAGTTGTTATACTTATCCCCACTACAGGAAGTGTTGCAAGTAAAGATCAGAAGGCCGGGGGACTGGACACTGTAAAAGAGGCAGTGAAGTTTAAAAATTAGAAAGTCAACAGTGTCAGAACAAAGAAAATTTGGGTGATCAACCCAAGGTCAAAAGATGCCTTTGCCAGCTCCCTCACTCATGGCTTGCACAAGGCCTCAGTGGATGTATGGCATGGGAGTCTCACCCTCCCTCAGGCAAATCTGTCAGTGTTCTGCAAGGCTGAATGGGCACGCTGTGTAGTACATTCAGTAGTCAATCAAAAATTTCTCGTGAAGCCATAAGGAAGAAATCTTCTGATTTCAGAACATTAGCATTTCCAAGGGAAAACTTAATAATGCCTTAATAAAATTGATTCAACTGAAGAGAATGAATGGAAAAAGCAGTGAACTGCAAGAAGCAATGAAAATTACTAGTTTCCATTCTGTCAACACAGCAAAGGTGACTGAATTACAATATACATTAGCAAGATAGGGAAAATTACTCCTTGGTCAATATAGACTTTAGATATATTCATATAGATACATACAGCACACGGTTTATTTCCTTCTCTCTTACTCTTTGTACACATATTTTTCAGAGATAAACCTGAAGTTATTTTATACAGTTTCCAGTTGCTGTAAACTCCTATGGAGAACTCACCTTACATAAAAGATGGTTTCATGGTTTATGCAAATTTTAATGTCATGCCAATTTTCATGTCATGCCTTTCAGCTCTGAGGCATGCATTTTCACATTTTATCCTCTTGGAGGTTTTAGTACTCACATATCAGCCATGAACAAAGAAATCATGGAAACAGACTCTCATGAATAGGCCTTGCAAGCAGAAAAATTTCCTTGTGATTTGGAAGAGTCAAAGTTGTGGTCTTTCCTCCCAAAGTACTTTCTGCATATTTATCCATTAGTAATAAACTGCAAAATGTTTTAGACCCTCTGAAAGAGGAAACAGAATTAGAGAGTGCACTAATCTAGTCACTAAATCCTCTCTACACACTCAGTCCAGTTCAAACAAAAAAAGGAAACAAGGATAAGAGTGGGCATTCTCATACACAAGTCTTCTTGACAATCAGACAAGTTAAATATATGAAACAAGGATAACATACAGGGTATGTCACACAGGAAGGGATCTCACCAACGTGCAGAAATATCTGAAGGTAGTGTGCCAAGGAGACAGTCAGACACTTTTGATTGTTGCCCAATGACAGGATGAGGCACGAAGTGAAATAGAAGTGCCTTCTGAACATCGGGAAACACTTTGTTTTTGCTATGAGCATGAACAAGCACGGGCAGGTTGCCCAGAAAAGGTGTAGAGTCTCCATCGGTGCAGATACTCAAAGGCTGTAAGGAAATGGTCCTGGGCAATTATCTCAGGGTGAGCCTGCTGGAGAAGGGGGGTAGGATCAGATGACTTCTGGAGGCCCTTTGTAACCTCAGCCATTTTTTTTGATTCTGTATCAATCACAGAATCATTCATGCATGCATTTCATAGTATCAGAGGAACTGGCTTATAGGTGAAAACAAATGAAAGAAAGGTGACATTGAAGGAAGACTTTCCTCTGAAACACCACTGAATGCACAAACATACACCTCTTTAATCAGCAATAAAGTCCAACTGCTTGGACAATGTGACTTGGACAATTAGGTAGAGCATTTGCTGACAGCGTGCATCAATCAAACATTTTTTAATAGTTAATCAAACACTATATACAGCTGGCTATTAATTTTCAAAAGGTTTCTTAAATCATGTCTTATTACCCTGTTTATAGTCCTTCAAGAGTCAATGAGTGGTGAGTACTTAAGTCACACAGCAGCATCATACAGAGACACCCTAATGCCTGATTACTGGGTTAGTTAAACCCGTAAAGTAGGCTCATGTGTCATTTACAGACCCTTCACAATGCCAGGTGTTTATTAGCACCTAACAACTCTAGCCATCCTTGGTCTCATGCATTAAAGTTTGAGAGACTATTTAATGCCCATTTTTGCTACAAAAATGCTAAGGAGACAGACTGAAAGATGATTCAAAATACACAAAATAATTTCCAAATTTCCTAAGGAGAAAAGCTCAGGGAAGTTTTAAAAAGTAGGTAGATTAACCAATTTTTATGTTTTGGCAAATACAGGTGGCAGGGATGGTCATCAGGCAACACACTTTAAACATTCATGTTCCAAGAATATACTCTTTTATACATACACATAGTAAAAATTTTTATATCTATAGTACATAGTATAATATACTCAAGCAAATATTTATCTCTACAGTCTGTCTGAGAGTCAACTTGATTATGTTTTAAATATAAAGCTATAAAAATATTGTTTCTAAATACTATTTTTTAATATACTACTGTAATTTCTTTTGAGCTGCCTTCCTGACAGTGGACTTGAGTTTGCCCACACTGAAGCAACACAGGCGGCTCATGCTAAGATCAAGTAACAACTTAGAAGATCTGCCTATAGAATATTTTTCTGAAATAACTATATATATTTAAAAATATAGTTTCTAAAACTCTAAGTTGTATACAAGATTTAAAATTATCTATCATTATAGGTTATAATACGTTTTATTTACATCTTTAAATTTTGTAAATATTTATCAACAGTAATCCACCAGTACATTAAGCAAGAGAAATTCTCCCTGTTTACCATCATATACTCAGTACCAGATGTACTCTGAACTCATAGCAGGGCTGACAAACCTTCTCTCAACATTAATAAACCCAAGGCTGTATAAATTAGAGTTTAACTGATTAAAAGACCCAAATCTTCAGGGTCATCTGTTTGATTTGGGGGTGCACAGCTGGAATTTATAATTTGTTCAAAGACGTACAAAAAGAGTTCATTTTCAAACAGGAATTTAAAAATTTATATTTGGTTTTGGGTATACAAATAATGAATTCCTTGTTTTAGCCAGGAATGTAGGGGCAAATATTTTTTTTTTTTCCCAANTTTATAATATATTGAATCTCTGTGTGATATAGTAAGATCATTTGGGTGTCCCATATTTCAGATGAGATCTCCAAATCTGTGGTTTAGGTTTTTGGTTTTGTTTGGTTTTGCTGGGTGTGTTTTAAACCTCCAGTGGTATCTCCTGCAGGAGGTGCTCCAGGGCTTCGCTTTCCAGGTGGAAAGCTTTTCTAAACCAGTCTGGATTAAAAAAAAAAAAAAAATAAAATCTTTTTTATTTCTGTNAAATTTATTAAGAAACAGAAAAAATACATTTTTAGCTGAAACATAGAATTTATCATAAAAAAGACACTTAAATTACATTTGTAGCAACAGAAAGAACAACGTCATGATTAAATGCAGAAAACCTAAATTCTACTCCAAAATAATTAACAGTCTGTTTATAATATATTGAATCTCTGTGTGATATAGTAAGATCATTTGGGTGTCCCATATTTCAGATGAGATCTCCAAATCTGTGGTTTAGGTTTTTGGTTTTGTTTGGTTTTGCTGGGTGTGTTTTAAACCTCCAGTGGTATCTCCTGCAGGAGGTGCTCCAGGGCTTCGCTTTCCAGGTGGAAAGCTTTTCTAAACCAGTCTGGATTAAAAAAAAAAAAAAAATAAAATCTTTTTTATTTCTGTTAGCAAAAGGCCTCAACAAATAACAAAAAACCCAACTAACCAACCAAAATCAAAACCACAAAGAATCAAAAGAGCTGATGATCACTACTTTCTAACAATTTTTATTGCAAGGCTGTTATCTCCACATCACACTCAAATTTTACTGTTTTTTTAGTGAAAATATTTTTCATTATTTTCCCTTTCCAAAATCATCATTATTAGAGGTATCTCTGAGCCCTTCACCTTCTACAGCTGAGGCCTGACCAGCGCCAAACAGAGTACCATAACTCTTATACATTAATTTGGTCAACACATTTCAGAATGACTTCTGGCTTTCCTGGAACAGCAACATATTGCTGACTTGGACTGTGGTGCACTGTTATTTTTTCAGCAGCACTGTTGCATACCTAATTATTTCCTATTTTATCACTTGCATTTATCTTCATTGATCTTCTTCACCACAAAATTTTATTTTACCAAGGTCATCTTGAATTTCCAACCTGGATTCCAAGAACTTGACAGCCCTTGCCCTAGAACTGCCCCTTAAGTTTTATCTTTTCTATCACAGAAGGGACTAAAAAAACCAAACTAGGATTCAGACCATAATGAACACCCTTCCAACTTCACAATGAACAACAAATAAACTTTCATTTAAGCATGTTGGGCATTTAATTCTTGCTGATTTACTTCTGAAATGTATAGAAGTCAGTGGAACAAACCTGTCTGAAGTCAAACTGTATCAGCTGCTGTTTCTCACCTACCCAACAGCCCACAAAAAATGTACATCTATTTAACATGACTTTTTCTTGAATACCCATGTTGGCTGTATCTTAAATCCTTATTAATCCCCACATTAGATGGATACCAGAATGTTAAGATCCAATTATTGAGAGATGCCTCTGCCCAAATTAAGGTGCAACAGAGGCCACATGCTGAAGTCAATAGTATGGATTTTATTTAACAATAAAATGTGAGGTAGAGAGATAGAAAGAAATACAAAAGAGAGGAGAGACAGAGAGACGGAGAGACAGAGAGACTGAGAGACAGAGAGACAGAGAGACAGAGAGACAGAGAGACAGAGAGACAGAGAGAGGTTAAGCAGAGAAGCTGGGCACCACATGTGGATCCTCTAGCATTCTGTTGGTCCTTCTTCACCCTAGGCTTCTCGGTGGTGGGGGTTCCTGAAGTTGTTCAAAACTTTTCACTACGTATATATTTTTGCAAACAGAGAAATTAATGCTTATTGGCTGCACAGTTCTCTTATTTTACTGGTTAAATGACTCCCTTGCTTCTAATGCTTGTTAGTCTGCAAGCTCAGTCTCTCTCTTCGAGTCAATGGTTTTCTTGAGCTGTGGTCAGTGGTCATGATCTCCCCCTGCCAGAATTACCTTTTACCTAGTCCTAGCTGATTTCAGCAGAGGTGCTGAGCTGGATTTCCTTGTGGCTCATAAATTGTCCATTATCAGCGATACATTCTTCTGCCCCAGCTTTGTTAACTTCTCCCTAGGTCTGAGACAACGATAACACCGCCTTTATTTTATCTCAAGTTCCCATCATCTCCTGGCAGAGTCCTTCTGTGTTCTAAACAGTGTTTGAGACAGTCATGGTCATTCTTGAATGCTTGTAAAAGCATTTATGCAAATTACACATCTATAGTCCACTATTTATTGTGACTAATCAAACAAAAATTTTTTGCAACCAAGTATTTGGTTTCCTTTCATATTTTCAGCCTGTCTTTATTTTTTCTTGACCTTTCCCTTTTAAGAGAAATTAAAGAAACCTATTTTTGTAATGTATTTTGATTGAGAGGTCTGCATTTTATCCAGTAAGTTTATGCTATTCCTTTACACTTTTGCAGCATAGGTGGACACCAAACCTCAATACTGCATCCAACTGGACCCAGGACAATTCAAATTATCAACACCTTACTTCAAATCTCCTATCTTCAAAAATCAATATTCATAGCTCTGTGACAGGGTTTCCAAGTAGATAGCATCAATGAAAACTAGTCACATTAACTACACAATTCTGAAGGCTTGAAACAGTATGCAAATATAAAGGATCTCTAAATGCAAAAAAAAATCCGAGGCAATCTTTAACGAATACATCCCTTAATGTTACACAATAATTTCAAAGTATAGTTTGTTTAGGCTAGATAGCTTAGTAAGATTTTATTTCTTCAACTGCTGTAATTTAATTTTACAGAAAAATTATCTCCAAAGCCAGCACCCATAAAAAAAATTAGGATACAAAAAGTTCTAGATAACCAGAATAATCCAGAAATTATTTAAATAGTTGAACTTCAATGTGTACAGGACAATGTGAGGTTGGTTTTTTTGATTGTGTATTTCCTGAGTGGCAGAGAGTGGCATGGGGGCCAGAGCCCAGCACAGCTGAGCTGTGACTCACAGTAAATTTGATCCTTGCTTTCCCAGTCCCCTATCTTCAATAAACTGAACTAAATTAAACCTCCTCTGTGAGGAAGGTGGCAGTCAACCAACTATGAACAAACTCCCACTTCTTTCACAAAAAGAATATCTTTTGTTATCCCCTTTAGTTTTCAGGCAAGATGTAGTCAGTATTTCAGCCTGTCCGAGTGGCAGCACAAAATTAACACCTTTGCTGTGGGAAATTGTTTCCTTCTCTTTTTGATTCATATAAATGGAATATATTCTAGGATTTTTAACCAAGAAAGAATTAGAAGAAAAGGTGATGGAAATGGAATGACTGCATAAAAAAATTAGTTCGCTTTATAAATGTCACATATATGAAAATTAAACAAGAATTATAACATCTACATTTTCCTCATAATTTTTCCAGAAGTTAAACATGGAAAGGAAACACAATGCTTCAATATTATCCAGGCTAAAATCTATTTTTTAGTGACAAAGGTTTCAGAAAAGATATTCCACAGTTTTTCAAAGCTACATCCCGAGTATGAACATTTTATTTGCTCTGATCATCATAATATCTGCATGCTTAATCCACTACTCAAAACAGCAGATTGGTTTCTGAAAGTCAAACAGTAACGGCCTACAAAGTGAATGCATTCAAATCCCCTGCCACTAAAAATCAATAAACTGACCAGTTTTGAAGCTGAGCTGTTTTATTACACAGTAATGAAATTTAGAATTTTGTCAACCAACACATAGTGCTGAGACCTAACAAGCTGGTAAGGGCAAGGAGAGCACATATTAGTATTTCAGCATTTATTACTGTTGGACTTTTCAGTGTTAACACCCAGCGTGTCACTCAACAGACTGAGAGGTTGCCTCTTCCTCCTCCCATGCAAAAGGTCTGAAGGTATCTTTCTGTTGCCTTTAACAAAATATCAACAAATTCATTCTATCCTAGAAAAAACAATTAGGGTGTGCTTCTATTTGATGGGAATATAAATGCTTCTGTAGGAAGACACAGAAGACAGATGTCTAAAACTGCTTAAAATTTCAGAATGAAGTCAACATCCTATCTGTGATGGGCATTCTGATGATGCTCTGGGAAACAGTAGGTTATGTATTCGATCTGGAAAATTTGTTTTCTGAAACTGTACCATTTACAGATCCATTTGTCTTGTATTTCTTCAATTGCTCATTTTATCTTGGCATATAGCACTAGAGACTTACAGCTTTGTTTTGAAGTTCGATGGCTACCTCCATGCATAGAATAAACATTAACACTTTTTATTCAAGCCTCCATTTTCAGGCTTATCATAGCCAAAAGGGAGAGAACACTTCATGTTCCTGTCTCCCAAAACACTCAAGCCTTTCCCAAATTTAGTTGCTGCTGCTTCCTGCATTTGCTTTCTTTGCTTCATTAATTTCTGATATCTGGTACATGGCTTATTGCACAATAACATATGCTCTGTGATATCCCACTTTCTCCTGCAACCTTTTCAAGTACACTTAAAAAAGGAAAGCTATTTTGATTGTGGGTTACCTCTGGAAGAATTACATTACATTTGGCAGGAGTGTGAATACTCACTCAAGGCCAAATGTTATTTGTGCAACAGAGTGAAATTGACTCTCACCTGATTTGATGGTGCATTTGTAAAGGTTAGGTGCATTTTGATTACTAAATATGCCATATATATATGTAGTATATTTTTCAATTACTCTTTTTGCATGTTCAAAGATACCAGTGACTCTCTCAGTTATCCCACCACTTTCATTAGGTGTTTCTGATGCTCCATACCTTCACATACCCACTTTCAGTCTTTTACAAGGAGATTTGTGCATTTTTGAGCTTCTGTCTCAACAGACTTTTAAAAATCCGTGGGAGGCTCAGAACACTTAACAAAAATATGAAATGTTCTGAGAAACACACAGGTGTGTTATCAGTTAGGAAGGCAAAAGTGAGACTGAGGCATCTGCTTGTGGGTTCAGCAGCCAAACCCCTAAATTGGAAGGGACAATCTTCAATACCACTAAACTGTATGCTTTGTCAGTGAAAAAGGGTTATCTTATTTTTACATCTTGAATAAATATGTCATTAAATCACAAAAACAGGGTGTTTTTTTTTTTTTAAATAAACAGGGGCACACACAGGCTTCATTGTAAGCACTTGTCAAAAAACTGAAACTTTAATTTCAGTAAGTTCAGTAATACACACAAAAGACCCCTGGTATCCTACCATCATGGAATGCAAAAGAGAGTTACATATACTTACTTTTGACTGTGAGGGATTCTTGATACTAAACAGAGTCTACAGACCCCCAACACAGAGAGTAGTCTCCTCTCATGGTCAATTTACACTCTGTAAATATTTGCTGTGCTTTCAGAGCTTCTGCCCAAAATTTTATTCAGGGCTGAACACTTCTAAAATACTTGAATTTTATCTCAGGTTCATAATTTCAATGGTTTTCTATTGCTAGAAATGCTAAAATATCGCTCTTCTAAAAGATTAAATATATATTTTGTGCTATATGTAAAAAAACCCAAAGAAACCACTCACCCAAGCAAAATCCCTCTGAAACAGAGGATTCTGACGATTTTTTAAAGTAATGTTTTGCCCAATATTAATACAGAAAAGATGGTTGTAAATTTTTTCATCATTTCTGACCATCAGAGTAGTAAGAGACCATGGCCTTTTCCATGATTCTTTCTCATGTGAACCAGGTTTTGAATTCTTAGAGAGCAGGTACAGAAAGCTTCACAGTGCTGCCCATATCTCTCTTTAGAAGCTCTAACTGAAACCAGCACCAAACGAACTTCCTCTCTAGATAAGAATCACATTCAAACCTTAGAAATCATCTTCAGGTAAAGTATTCTTTCCCTCTATGAGAGGGAAACCATGTCCATCCTCAGACAAGTTGAAGGCTGTTCACCATGATATTCCAGAAGAAAATGTTCTAAAGAAAGGATGTGAAACAAACTAGAATCTATTAAGGACAAGAAAAGGTAACTACGTAGCATGTACAAAGGGGATGGGATGCACTTCATATTTTGTCATTCATAATCTTTGCTGTTTTTATACTCTGGCTAAACAGCTAAAGTATAAAATTTTGTGAGATGGTTCACACACCAAATTCTGATTAAAGAAGAAGGAAAAAATAGCTAGAAATATTTCTCATAGCATGGATTTTAAGTTAAAACAACTGAACAGCTAACCTTGTATGTAATTAATCACCCAAAGTTACTGTAAAGTGTGTTGTGAGAGCATTCACCTTACAGTGACCAGAGGAACCAATGACAAAGCTTTTGACCCTTCCAGCGCTCCAGGGCAGCCTTTGTTAGCAATCACTTCTCCCCTTGCCTCCCTGCAACACTTAAAATAAATCACAGGCTGGATTCCCAGCCATATCTGTCTAAAAATCTAAAGGGAAAGTTGGATAAACCTAAAAAATACTACACAATCAAAGCAGTAATGATAGATGAAGGGCATTATTCAAGCAGTGTCACTATGTCCAGAAATCTAATGGTGCTACTGGACATACTGCTGGGGCAATTCCCATCAATAGCATGGAATATATTTTCACTCTTCTAAAAGCCACTGCTTCACCATTTACATTCTCTGCGTCAGGAGTTTTAGTCAAAAGAATGAACACAGTATTTGAGGTTATAGGTTTCCACTCAAGAACCACATCTTAAAACCTGGTTATACGGAGACGTTTCACTGCAAAAATGTTTCTTTTGTGGTAAAATCATATGTTCTCCATAAAATACAGAAACACAAAGGAAAAAAATCCACATTTAGTTCAGCATGAGCTGAAGTAGTTTCTGCAAATCTTGTAAATTCTATCAACCTAAAACACAACTTAAAACCCTCTAAAATTGCAGCTGAAATACTTAGTTTTGTTTTTCATCTCATGTCATTGTTCTGTCATATAAATTCTAATTCAGGAATCCATACTTTATTGACATTCAAAGCTGAAGAGCTCCTTGTCTTTCCCAGAGTAAGGTGAATCAGAAAAATCAAGACTGATCCATAATTTAAGCACGTTTAATGCAAAAAGCAGCAGCAAACTGAATGCCCTTTTCCAATTATTTTCTAAGAAAAACTGTCTGCTACAGTAATGTTTTACTGCAAAGCATAAGATTATAAAATAAAACAGCAACAACAAAACTTAAAAATGTTTAACTCATTAGAAAGTTCAACTTAAAAGTACTCAAAATAAGAAATAATAAAGAACTTTTTTTCTCTTGCTATCACCTGTATCTCCCCCTTGGAAATATTTTACTTCACTCTGTTGCTATTCTTTCTCTGACCTGCACAGAAATACCTCTGTAGCCCAGTTAACATCACACCATAATTAGAGTAGCTATTCCATTAACTTCTTGCCATTGCTCTCTCCATTCTCTCAGGGAGATTTCTCCCTGTGTACACACGATTCAGAGAGCGAGGCACGAGAACCAAGTTGTGAACTGTGAGCGATGTACAGTCAAAAAGGCTCCAGAAACAGCAAGAGAACAACAATTAAAGATGTTTGAAAATGGATAAGAGATTTAAAAAGGGCACAAGAATTAGTTGGCCCCTGATTAAATGGGCCTAAATAGAGTTTTTCTCCCATACTCCAGTTGTTTGTGAAAGAACTGGCACCGTATTTTTACTAGAAAGTAATTACATTAATGGAATAATGATCTAAGAAAAATCTTTATTAAATACAACATTTTTCAGGAAAGCTGGCTCAAATCTTTACACTGCTTAATATAGAAAATGAAGGATATTTTAGGAGAAATATAATTCCGTCTTTGCTTTTTTTCGCTATTATTTTCCTAATCATCCCTTCTAACCACTGCTAGAAACAAAACAGTGAGTTAGGAAGGCCTTATATCTCATCCAGTATAATCATTCTTCTCAGTACAGCACACGTGACTTTACTTGCCATGACTAAACAAGCAGGATACTACTTCTATTCTGGTGGTTCATAAGTTCCAAACCATGAATTCATTACCTGTGTTTCTTCTGACTTCACACAGATGCCATACTAGACCAGTGTTAATTACTAGTATGAAAATAGATACGCATCTTTGGCTAAGCTTTCTCCTTCCTTGTCATATTCAGCTCTAAGACAAGCAAAATACTCAGCAATCAATCTACACCTAAAGAAAACCATTTATGATTTAGAAACGATTTAACATTTCTTACACTTTGAAGCAATGGATCTTTTTAAAATTTATTTTTACACTGAAAAACTCATGAACATCAAATATATATATGAAGCAAATAATTCATGGCACTAAATAAAGTCTTCATTATATCACTAAAAACAGCTGTTATTAGTTCAGTTACCACAATACAGAGTCTCATACAGACCCTACCTTAACCGCCAAGCACAGAAAAATCCTCAAGAGTAATTCAGTTAGAGGCTTTGTAGAGTAACACTTAATGGTACCTACCAAGTTTGCCACAGGGTTTCTCTGGCTCATCCCGTGATCTCCCAGGTCATAAAGCTGACGCTACCAGCCTTCTGCTGGTGTGGGTAGAAGCATCACCAAAACATCTGTCTGTTGTCAGCAGGGGACAGTAAATAACATCTCCTGCTCAGTCTTGGGATCTGTTGGAGTTTATCCAAATATGTCTTCTTAATACAGCCTGTTTTCTTTTCACTGATTTCCAGTTAAAGTCTGAAAAAAAAGTGGTATGCAATTTCCACTTTTGATGCAAAGGTTTATAATGAGCAGATCACTTAATCTGACTTTCCATTCCTTGACTGCAAAATGGCATTCAAACACTGTACCTTGGTTAAAGACAAAATAAGAGGTGGACACCGAAAATAGTTATCTCCCCATACAATTTTAACCCTTTCCACCAAAAGGAGAAACGAATACGGGTATATATAAGTGATACAAGTAGATCTAAGCCTCCACTTGCTCTGCCTCAGCTCTCCTGGTGACAGTGACAGGGAAAGGCAAAAGGCAAGAGAAAGGGGAAAAAAAAAACAAGCAAAAAACCCCACCATAAAACAGAGCCTCTGCCTTAGAGCAGAAGCCACAAGGCAAAAGAGGGTCTGCTTGGTAGGTATCTGAGTTGTATTCAGGATGCACAGTCACATCTCACATAAGTATAAAGAAATCTCTATGTAGTCTAGAAGAAAATATTAACTCAGTGTCTGTGGGTTTATTTCCTACTTTTCAAGACATGTCTTATAAACACATTTCTCTACAGAAATAAAAACCATCAAGGTAAGCTGGTTAGTTTTATCAAAGAGTCAAAGACTAAGACTGTAGAAACAGAAAGCCTCAGATAAACAGCACATGAATCCTCACTTTGTAATTCATATCCAAAATTTTGACTTAGACTCTGGATTATGCAGAGACTACAAATGTGATCTTTCCAGCATGCTCTGTGCACCTGCAGGCAAGAATGATTTTCTGATTCTTTCTACCTGAAAAGAATATATGTGACAAGCTCTGAAAGAGTTCACAACTGTCTTTGAGAAGGTGGACACACAAAAAAAGCAAAAGGCTGTCAGACAGATCTCTGCACAGGATATCAACTGATGCATATATGAGGTGGGAAGCTGCAGATTCTTGCTGGAAAAAATATACATTGGCAAAATTATTTGTATCACTTTGTGCATAGCTATGGAAGCATTACTGAAGCTTCTCCACAGTGTACTTGCATTCTTTTCAGTCTTGCTGGATTTATAACAGTGATCAGAGAACCTTCAGAATTTAACTTCAGATCATAATCTCAACATTAAGGGGCTTATGACAAATATCACATCCTTTCCTAGTCTCTTCACTGTGAGTTGTGAGTTGTATCTTTTTTGTTTCCCCCTTCACTATGATCACTGTTTCACTGCCCTCCTAGCCCCTGCACTATTCTCTGCCACAGCCAGGAGCAGCATTTCCCTGAAGAGCTGACAGTTCTCTGGTCTCCTCTCCTCTCTCACCCCCGTCCTTACACCTCCTCCTCACCCCTGCAATTTACACAACTAGATGCATAACCCACTTCAGTCCCTGGTTTATTTTCCTTCCTCACAGGTCTCTAGTTTGAATTTTCAAGTATTCTGGCATCTAAGACAAATCCTTAAACATGTCAGATTATCTTGCTTAGTTTATAAGACACTGAATAGCTCCAGGGATTCCTAACGGCTAGAGAGCTTTTTGTTGACAGGCTGTGGTTTCAATACCAAATCATGTCCACGATGGCCTTGAGTCAGCTTTATCTGATGCTTGTTTCATGAGGATACATAATATGAGTTGTTGAGCTCAACATCCGTTTTTATAATAGAAGATGATCACAGCCAGCACTTCTGTTGTCAGTCTCGAGGGAAAAAAAGGCTGAGTGCAGGAATGGAAAGTCAGGGAATGCTTTACAAGTGCAAATGTCCCTGAAGCAGTAAACACACACATTACTCATACTACATGATGCAGCACACTCCGGTGCCACCAAAAATTGCCAGCTTGGTCCCAGAAGTGATACGCAGCTATAAATACAGCAGGCTGGATTTATTAACCCAGGCACAACATCTCCCTAACAAAGGTGTACTTCTTCAAAACCTAATCTGAACCCTAAGACTGTGTATTTCCCCTGAAAATGCAGGCACACTTGCAGGTGTGAGTCACTGCAGGGAGCACTGTCCTTATTTTGGGAGGACAGCTGCCTTTAGATATGCTTTGATTACCCCCACAGCAGCCTGGAGCTCTGTCACTGCCAGGACTCAATTCACCCAACACAAACAGTAATATCACCTTTTCTTGAATAGCTGAAACATATGTTTCTTAATCCTTAAGACACATAAAAGAAAAAAAAAAAAAAGACATTCTCCTTCATATTACCTACAACTGGGTTGTTGAGATGTCCATTTGCTTGTGTAAGAATTTACTGTGTCAAAACAAGGCTCTGCTAAGTTTACCATCACAACTCCAATTGCGTTAGGTGTAACATCAGGTGTTAGGAGGGAGTACAGGCCACACAAATATAGAGGGATGCTTCCCTTGCTAATGCTCCCACCTTCACTAGTCTGCCCTTCCTGAACTTCTACACCTGCAGATTGCATCTGAACACTGAACTTAACAGCCACCGATGTGGCTGCACATGTATCTGTAACATCCCTCTTTTTAAAATTTGATTATATAAAAAGGCACCAGTGGCTGTATCAGCAGATTTATATACGTGTGCTGAACTGTATATCAAGAATGGCAACTGGAAAGCAAGAACAACAAAAAAACCATTCAGCATAGCTCCTTAACTTTGAAACAGAAAAATCAAGAAACTGGCTATATCCCACAGGCTCCTCCCAATCCAGATCCCTTCAGTTCTGAGAGACTGCCCAACAAAAGGGGGGACTGAATTAGTGTGCTAAAGAAGTGATGGTCCTGTCACTGGGTCAGTCAGTTAAACATGGGGATGGGAGAAAGGTGTGTACAGCTCTCGGGAATTTTTTTAATACTTTTCCCCATTTAGAGTTAACTGGAAGAAGGCACTTTATTCAAAACAGAAAATTTGAGACCTCTCCTGAGGAGAGAGTATGAATAGCTCACAGCTGCCTAAAACCTTCCTGTGATATGCATAAACTACATTTTTATTAGAACTGGATTATACTAGCTGCTATCCAGGAGGTTCAAATGCCTAACCACTGGAGACAATCAGAAGCACAGAAAGATCTCTGCATAATGAACATAAATATCCTTTCAAACAGAAAATCATAATCTACTCTGCTGTAATCAAGTCTATATTGTTGTATAAAGAATTTTAAGCAGAAGAGCAATAAAAAGAACAAGAAAAAAGAGGAACAAAAGAAATTTGAAGGTTTCTTCATGATCACTTTGTTTTAATTTTTTTTCAATATATATGATAATTTATTATTAGACAGTTTCATCTTATAAGCATGATTCTAAAACTAAAAAGGTTGCCTTTACTTTTCATGTTTTATATCAAAACTTCTTTCAGAAGTTTCAAAGTACGATTTCAGCCTCCATTTTTGAGACCAACTAGTGCCTGCAATCATATAGTCACTGCTTCTTGCCAGCACTATGGGAACTGCTTTAAACAAATTATAATCCTTTCAAACAAGGACAAGCCCAGTGACAAATTTCAGCCCAGGTAAAGACTTGGCTATCAAAGATGCCTCAAGCAGTTCTGTATTTCTTCTTCCACTACTTGCTCCCCTTTTCTGTTGTATAACAATTTAACTGGTGGGAGAATTTGTGAAGTGACATTTCAACACTAGACTAATAATATCACCATTTTGAATTTTATATGCCTGCTTTGCAGGAGGATCATACAGGAAGTCTGGGACCTACCCAGAAAAGGTGGACAAAAATGAGTTTATTGAACAAATCTCAGTAAATTCATATCCTGAATATTCTGAGGAATGGAAAACATATCCAGTTATATTAATACAAAATAGATGTAAACTTGGTTTCTTGGCAGCAAAATAATTTTAGAGGTGTTCTCTTTACTAGATCCAGTGAGTAGGAATTACAAAAAAGGGAATAGGATGAACAAAAACATATGCATTTTTTCCTAGAAGGGGTCCTGCTTCTGAAAGAAAGCACTGGTTGTTGCAATTGAATGTACTGTAAAACAGTCAGAAGAACAGCTGGTAATTTTGATTACAAAGACGTGTCTACCATCACCCTAAGTATTTTCACACAAATCAATCATTTATTGAATGACTATCTCATGTTTACTATTTATGCCTATGAAGAACACATCTCCAGTAAGCGCTGTTTAAGGCGCACAATTAAATTTACTTCTTTTTCCCAATGTTTCTGAACAGCACCTCCAAAGTACGCAAAGAATTTCTACTACATTGCACAGCCTTTTTTAGGATAGATAGAGATAATTATGACCAAATGCAGAAGTGGCTATTTAGGCAATCAATAAAAGTAGCAGTGATCTCTTCCCACTTGTATTTAATGCTACAGTTGTGGAAAGTAGTAAACCTTTCATTAAGGGATAAAAATTAGTCCAATGTAGAAGCCAGAAACCTAACAGTAATCTTCATTAAAGACTTATTTCTACAGAAAATGTAAAATAAAGCCATTTTAGAAAAACAGTATGTTAAAAAAAAAAACCAAAACAAAACAAATACAAACAGAAAAAATGTAAGTCAATACTGAAGTTCAGGTCAAGCTAGCAAGACATGTAAGTCTAAGTTACACACTAAATAAGCAGCATTGCAAACTCCTGAACAATCCTTAGTCATCTACCCATCCTGCAAGAGTAGCAATATTTCCACTATCCTATTATTGACAAATCCAAAACCCAATTTAAAACAATGAGGTGTAACTCTATACAGTTTATGGATTTTAAGAATATGCTGGAAATGCTGCTTAAATGAAACTTTGCAGAAAAAAACTGAGGGGGAAAGAGAGAGAGAGAAAAGGAGAGAAATTTTGGCACAAAATAAAAATGTCTTAATGGTGGGACCCATTGGGCTCTGGATTACTTTCCCACTATAAATTCTGAAAGCCTCATCACTTGATTAGTTAAAATAAAGCACTGGGAAATAAACATCATAAATATACCAAGGCAATCTTGCAGTGGATGAGACTGAACTGGATGGCATAATACATATTTTTCCAATTCTAATTTCCATTACTATGAAAATACTGCATTTAAAATGGAAATTAATGGCACATACAAAGTTTAATAATTTACTATCAGTTTTTATGTTGCCTAAACAACCCAGTATATAATTTTATTAATACATGCAGATCCTGTCAGAAACTAATCAACAGGGGGAGGGGAAAATATTCTAAAAAAAAATCACTTCGTTCTTCAATAATTTAATAGCTATTTACAGTCATAAGACACAAGTAGAGAGTAATAAGGAACAGCAGTTTCTACAGCTTGTTAGAAAAGAGCAAAACCCAACTTTGAGAAGGGGAGGTGGAGGAAAGATACACAGAATTGCTATAATATTTTTAAAAAGCAGTCTTAGATGTCAGATGACAAACTCAAGTAACATTAATTGATTCATGTCTGATGTCTTTGAAATGGGGACTTTGGCTATATAAATGCAATAGCGTAGTGCATATGCAGTCACTGGAATCTAATTTACAGTCATCTAATCCAGCTAGTGCTGATGTCCATAGCACTGAGGGAGATCCTACAGCCAACTCGGTATCTCGCACAGACATTCAGACAGGAAAAAAAAAGGAAAACAGAAGAAAGTAAGGAAGAGAACTCTCCTTTCTTGAACTGATACAGAAAAGAAGAAAAGCAAAGATGAATTTAGCACAGTCAGAAGCTAAAAGGGATCCTTTTAAGCTGCCTATGAGGATGCAAGCACCACTTAGCTGCACCAGCACTCCAAACATTAAAAAAAGAAAAGAAGAAAAACAAAAGAAAAGCTAATGATTTAAAGGCTAGACACAACTACACAGCAGCTGGTACTCAATGCCCAATATTATTAGCATTAATACAAAAGACAAAAACACTTCTTAAATAATATACTAGTTGATTTACAGTATGTACCTGTGACAAGACTCAGTGTGTTTTGAGCACTCATCACCTCTGTATCTACCTACATAAACTCTTCAATCATGCTCCACAGTAGATTCCTTGACAGAAGGAGTTGAGCCCACTGCTTCATGTTTGCCTCTAAACCAGAAAATATTTTTCTTTAATCCCTGTCTTAGACAATTAGATGCCATGGAAACTCCAAAATGACCTAGTTTTAACCACTTCCCTTTCATCAATAAGGAGAGATGAATGTGAGAGGATATAAGTAAAAAAACCAGTTTATTTAAAAAAAAAAAACAGCAACAAACAAACAAACAAACAGCAATATCCTCTAGATATGAAAGTGCTGTATCTCATGGACTCCCCAGAAACAAAGAAAATGAGATGGAGAAGCTTCTCACCCAAGCTGGTGGCTGTAGTAGCAGACCACATGGCCCAGAGGACAAAGACAAAGTGGTGGAGAAGCTCTGCTTGGCTCAACCTTCTGCCTGAAACAAAAAATCGTGAAGGTAGGAGCTTACAAAGCTCTTCTGGTGTCAGTTACGGAGTGCTGGCCTTGTCTGGGGCAGCTCCAGACCTGTGATGGCAATTTCTCTGCTTCTTCTCAGCTGGCTGGACCTGCTTGGTGTTTGCACTGCAATTTCGTGTCACTGCTGCATCACGGGGAGGAAGAAATGGTCCCACTGAGCACTGAAAACCCCCCAAAACCCCAAAGCAGACAAATAAACAAAACCAGCAAAAAAGTGAGATGTTTGCTTCTTAAAGAAGTGACAAAGTCCAAAAGATTGAGGTAGTGGCATTCTCTGTCTCTGAGGCCTTCCTACAGCAGCCTTGCAGAAAGCACTGAATCTTTAATGCGGGCAAATCATTTGCATTTAAATCAAAAACTTCCTTATAATTCAGTAGCCTTTCTGCATAAAGTAGTCCAGTGGGACAATTATGTAAAGGCATCCACTCTGTTTTGACACTTCTTTTTATAGAAAGAAGTTAGAAATATATAAAAAGAAACCAAATATTTAAAAAATCTGCAAGGAGCAAAAACCAACACCAGCATTTGTATAATTTCACTCTAAAAACATGGCACTTCTTGACTGAGTACATTTTTGTCCTCATTCAATGCAGTGGGCAGAGTTTATTATCCCATGTTTCAAAGATAAATGCTGTCAATGAAGTGAAACAATGCCAGATTGTCAAATACCTATTTAGATTACATAAATTACACCTCCCTCCCTGCTGCTCATCAAGAGGGTATTGTACATTCTGGAAAGGATGCATGTGATGATATTTTGCACGAATGGATCACATTCATGCTTCCTGCTTCACACTCCAGCAGTTTGATTAACTAATGTTACTTCAGATGTCATCCTTCAACCCTCACTTCTCACATTCCGAAGAGCCTTCTTGCAGACTCTCCTTCTACCCTTTCTAACCTCATTTCCCTTTGCACACAGACACATGTTACTGTAGGGACTGGAGGACAAGGACAAAAGCCCTAAGCATGCATTAAATTAGCTCATTTTAAATTTAGAGTTGCATGGACACACCAAACTATAAGACTTGGTCTCAGGGGCAACATTTTGTTCTGCCACAATGTTCCATTTTCACTGTAGTGTACTTCCAAATGGCAGTTCTATCTCTAGTCTGGTATCATAGACTTACAATTAAAGGAAAATATTTCAAGAAGGACGCAGAATAATCTTTTTTTTTAAATAGTGAAATGGGTCTATCTTGAGATGGGTGTTATTATGGAAGGGAACACCTATCAAAGTATTTGACAGACAAAAACTTTTTTTTTTTTTGAAGTCAGGATTATACTTCAGTTAAGTGTGTCCTCTTGGAAGGCATGGGATGTTCCAATAGTGCTCCCTGCAAAAAGACAAGAGAATGTGAATGGTTAAATACAAATATACATATCTAACATGTATAGACACCAAAACCAAACACTTTTAATGCAAAGCTGATTTTTTTCCTCCAGACTTCTCTAGCCACTGAGTTGCCAGAACTCCAAATGGTTCCCAGCAAGCAAAAGGAGGAGAAACCATCTGTCTCGTTCAGAAAAGTTTTAACTCTGCCATATTGTAGTTTTAAAACTGTTCCCACAGAAAAGCGTAAGCTTAAAAACTGGTAATTGCAGTGTCACAGTTGTGGCAACATTCAAGTTGGGGGTGAAGTGGTGCTTCCATTGTTTTGTGATGTTGTCAGAAAATAACATTTGGACCAAAACTTCTCATGCTTGATCTCCTTGCAGCTATTTGTATTTACAGATTTCTGTTGGTTTGAAGGAAAATGGAGAATTTGGAAGGGCAGAAGGGTAAAAAAATATAAAATGAAAACAGTGGGTCGCAAATGCAGCTTTTATCCTTAGGGTTAATATTCCAAGAGTTTTTAAGTCTAGATGAGGTAAAATTCATTGTTGGTCACATTCTACCCTCATTGTTAACCCTACTATACTGAACAGAATTCAGACTTTTAATTTCAAAAATGGAAAGTGACTTCTATTTTTAACGTGACATTGTGCTTTTACCTTATTTTGATGAGAAAATCCAAACTTTAGAAAGCATCACACTACTTACAAAAATGTATCATATCTTAGCATCAAAATTTTTGATGTAATTTTAGAAATTATGCATCAGTGCAAATCTACGACTAGAACTAATGAATTCTCAGCTTCCAATCACACGAATTTTATGTAGCTTCACCTAATTTCTTCAGCCAACCTGCTTGTGAGAGACAGGAAGCATTGCTGGATCAAAACATTTCATGTGTGTGTTTAGGGGAAGGGGCAGGCTGGGTCTGCCTCTGGTGTCTATACGGTGCACTGCCCCGTACAGCCCATCCTCTCTGGGCCTGTATCCCAGCCTGGCAGTGGCTGTGTCTGCAGTCCCTGGCACAGCAGAGGCAGTGCTCCACACCCACCTCTGGAGCCCCTCACCCAGCTCCTGAGTGGCCAAATGACCAGAAGTCTCACCTGGGGGAAGGGCCCAGGAAGGTCAAGGGGTACTTAAGGCTGAACACGAGGCAAGAACATGTCTCGACCCTACCTCCTCCTGGAATTCCTATCAGCTGTACATTACTGGAAGTAGGAGTGGTAGCCATGTTTGTTCTTTTCTATAATTTTATATCCTTTTTTTCTTTCTCCTTCTTCTAATTCCCTCTTCTCAAAATTTTTGAGTTACTTAAAATCGAACTGGCTTAGGGTTTGTGGAGTTGAATGTGCTAATTAATGCTTTGAGAAGTGTTTTATGTTGATTGCATGCTGCTCTACACCTTTCGCCAAAGTTCTCTGATTTTCTGGGGTTGCCATTAAAGTTTTTTGTTGTTTTGACCTCATGAGAATATCTTGTCAGTATTTCTCCCACGTATCTAACTCAGAGTATGCAAGAAACCATAAATCTGTTTTAGAAGTATTGAGTGAGTTTTTTGGGGCCTTTCACTGCTAAACCTATTGACAAGTTAAAATGGTAAGGTAAACTACTTACTTGACATATAAGGATAATATTAATAGTTTACAATTATACATATATGGTAACATCCATGATTTCTAAACATCACCACAATGCAATTCCTCCATACTTTGCATGAAGTCCACTGCTTCAGGTGCCCCTGAACAGCAATATATGTTACCATGCATACTTTTCAACACAAGCAGGACAGAGCAGTCTCTCCAATATAATAGCTACAGCAATAGGCAGAGAAAACTCAGCATCCTATTGATACAGGAATGGTCATACTTTATTAAGTGTTTAATAGTTAGTTTTTGGCTTGTTTGTACCATTGTGCCTTAAGTTAAGGCAACCAGCAGAGTTCCTCTATAACTAATCTTGTAAATATAGCTGGGGGTTTTTTTAATATTTATATATTCATGTGGTGTAATTGTAAAATAAAGTCCTTCGCTGTGGTGAATACACTCCGGGGGATGAAGATAAGGTAGTAGTGGGAAATTTAACTGTGAATTTCTTGACTTGTATGAAATAATTGTGTATCAATTTATACTTAATTCTGTAATTGTTTTGAGAAAGACAAATTACTGAGGGAGAAAGTGCTTTTGAGCACACAATAAAAACAATAGATTTAAGTACTTAATTTTGAAATGAAGTCTCTGCTTGTTCTCATTGAAATTTCCACCTAGGGAGACTACTGATGTTTTCAATCTTCTTTTTGAAAACTGAAGACGTTTTCATCACTTATACCACAAAAATTGAGGAACTTTCATGGCTTTCTAATTTAAGTCAAGATCTATGTTTGCAAGAAGGTGAGAAATTCGAAAGAAACTACTGCTGATATATTTAAGCATAAGTGACATCTGCTTGGTGCTTCATTGCTATTTCATTTAGCCTCTGGTAAGTTACCGAGCAAGCTATTAGGAAAAAGCAAACTATTAGAAAGAGAGAGGTGGCACAATTATGTGAACAAGCACTTTAAAAAATCTTGTCATGTAATTTGCTCTCCCACTTGTCTTTCCTTCAGTGGAGAGAAAGGAACAAGAGAAAAACCTTGCCTGAAAACTAGGACTCAGTTTTAACAGCTAAAACTATATTCATGGCAATAATTAATATTATAACGCACGGTTACCTTCAATGTACTTTTATATACGGACTTAGTCCATGTGCTTTCTCCTCTATTATCTCTAATGATGTTTTCACTGTGAACACGTCCTCAAGTGGAAAACTATCTATCCTACAGGAAATATAGGGGAAAAAAGCATAACATAATTTTGAGAAATGAAGAATTACCCATCCCATAAGTTTATGAAAACCACAAAGAAACATGCTACTAAATGCTTAGGGCACAAAGATTAATACTAATATAGTCTTTGCCAGCATCTTCAAAATTGCTTTCTATCATGGATTATTTGGACTTTTTGAATAACATCATGATTTTTACACGGAAGAAGAAAAACAAAACAAAACCAACATAAACCACCCCAAAACACCAACATTAAGTTAAACATGCATAAGAGCCATTTCAGTAAACAGCTGCATCACAGGAATACGTGAACAGAAAAGAAAATCTTGAGGAAGACATTTGAGAGTCAAAAAAGCCCAACTGCTAATTTCTGACAACTTAAAACATGTCATGATGTGCTAATTAGTAATGCCTAAGGCAGATGGATGAAGCTGTGACAAGCTGACGTCACAGACCTCACTTCATGGTATGGGCAAATAGCCACTCATAAAACCTGACCATTACTCCCCCTTACATCCACCAACTTTTCATCCCTTCCCTGTAAGGCAGCTTCAAAGAGAAGTGCAAGCTCTTGATGACATTTATATGGAAAAAGAACATTTTTAACAGTAAAGTTTGTCCACAAAGAAAGATGGGCTGCCTACTTGGAAGAGGTGGCAAAGCACACTACAAAATGCTATGTCTTTTTAAAATAAAAGTATTTTACTATTAAATGCAAGTGTTTAATGTTTTAAAATAGTGACAAGTACCTTGTTGCACTTTGCTGTGTGTCACAATTGATCTTGTATCACAAAGTGATCACTTTGTATGAAAATTTTATGAAATTATGATTTTTATGAAAATTTATGAAAAGGGAGACTGGCTTTAGAAAGGTTCTTTTACATTGGCTTGGGTTGTTTCCTTCATTTAAATATGTTTTGGATTTTATTTAACAGAGCCATCTATACTTCTGAAATACGACAGTCACTGTGCAGAGTGATACTGTGTAACTGGCAACACTGAAAAGACACCTTAAAGAATACTAATAGAGAAAAGAACATTTCTCACCAAAAATAAATATCATCAAAAAACCAATAAAGAAAAGGATAACTCGATAATGGGATAATGCTATACGCTACATCAAATCTGTTAATTGAAGGTTTGCCATAACCACTGAACAGCATTCACTGGAAATACCTTCAGACATTCAGACTGCTAAAAGTAGAAAATGATCAAGAGGAAAGAAAATGTAAAGGAATGAAAGTCAGTAGACTTTACATACTAAAATATAATGGTAGTGCTCACAGCCTAGAATGGCAGGCTAATTTTGCAAATTAGACTGGTTAGTTAATTGTGCACTTCAATGTGCCAAGCATTTTTGAATAATATTAAAAATCATCACAAGTTTGATAGGGAATAAAAATTGTCTAAGAACTAGACTAACTTAAAGGCACCCATACACAAGACAAAGATGACAGAAGCTGTCTATCAAACACAGACCTCTATTGTCTATATCATAAGTCATCTGTGGTTCAAATCTGACTGCAGGTTTAAAAATAAAAATAATTCTATTTTTAAGTGCTTTTATAACACTTGATAGAATCTGACCTGTAAAAAATGAAAAGCAGCAAACACACCTATAAAATTGAGTAATGAGAAAATACGAGTTTGCAAAATAATTATAGATATTTATGTATATACACACATATATATAACATGTAGCACCCAGTATTGTAAAAATTAAATCACATATATACATTACCTTGAATTTGAGTTGAGTTACTTGCAACTGTAGCCTTCACAATGAGATACAAGCATGATTTTAAAGCATACTGCAAAATTTACTATCTTTGTTTTGGGACAAGTTGCCAGAGACAGAAAATATTTTAATTCTTAGTGATTGGTATTTGGAAACGCTACAAAGAAAGATCATTATATATTTAAAAGATGTTATTAAAGAATAATATATGCACCAAACCCACAGATTTTAAGCATTTTCTAAGTTTCTTACATTTAAACAACCGTGGCATCTGCTCATTACTACAGAGAATGAAAGGCTGTTTTTTTCTACAATGCACTACAGTACATAGAAAACTGTATTTCAAAACAAAGAATGGAGGAGAGCAAATTTCTGAAAAAAACAGCATTTCAAGAAATGATGTGGCTGTGACCACTTGGGAACCTTCAAGATGGATAAACTAATCAGATCTGGATATAGCAAAATCAAAAAGGATTCCTAATGAATGCTGAAAACCTCCTTATAATTAACCAGGCAGGAAAATAACCACTCTGTAAGGATAGGTTCAATATGCCTGTCCATGTATGGCAGAAGACATGCAAAAGATGAGATATTAGCAAACTGCTCTAAATAAACCAATTCAAAATTTCAGACCACCAGAAGGTGGTTTTAGTGAAACTGAAAAAGAATAATATTAAAAGAAAGAGCTTATCAACATGAATGCAAATAGCTTTTGGAAATCTTTTTCACAAGGTATAACTGAGGTCAAGGGCTTAAAAGGATTAAGAATATTAATGCAAATGCATAGAGATAATGAAGGTATGCAGAATTACAATAGCAACTTAATTCGTAAGTGTTTATTTCATGCAAGGAGTTTTTCATCTTCTAAAACTACAATAGTCTGATTTCTACATTGGAATGCCAACTTTTTTCTTTTCCTGTGTTGAAGCAATGATAAATGAACTAAAAAAAAAATTGCTGAGAGTATGCTTTGCAATAAAAGGAACAAGATACAAACTGAACATGGAATAAAAGAAATACATCACATGCCTATGAACTGCTAAAATTTCCAAATAGATTTTAATGCAGAGATTCCTGGACAGGAAGAGACTGATGCAGAGGTTCCTGAACAAGATACCTGATGTCTGTAATGCATGAAATCAGATTAAATTAACCAGGGGGTCCCTCTCTGTCTTTAAAACCTATCAATATGATTAATTCTAGGGCTTTATAGATGCATATTGGAGGAAGACATCAAGGATTTTGTGTTCCCTACTCTGGCAACATGTGGCATACATGTGAGAGAGAACTAACCCCCAACTTTCTCCCAATATTCATAGGCATGAGGAATTTACAGTAGGACTAAGTACTGGATATGATTCTGTCCTGGTCTAGCAAAAGGATTTTTCAGGATAGGGAGGATAAGATGATCTAGGCAGTATTACAATCATCCCAGGAACCCAAACTATGACTGAATTGCCAGTTCATGTCCACTCAAGAACTACTGAGCTTGTTCTCCTCATTCTGCTGACTTCTAATAGTTGCATCCAGGAGTCTATGTTGGAGCTGGATAGTAAGGAGAGAATGACCTCAATATCAGTTAGCAATCTGCTGTTAAAACACATTATATTTTATGCTGATTATTATAGAGTCATTTCCAAACTGGATATCTACCCTTGGCTCTGAAGGTCAAGTTTTTCAAAGGTGAAGATTTTCAAAAGTACCTTAATGGTTTCGAAGCACATGTACTTTCTCAGGTACCTAAATAAAATAATCTAGTTTTCACACTAGAAAAGAAAAAGTACATCATTGCTCTCCAGAAAATGCATGCTAGTGCATAGGAAAACAAAACAAACTAGGAAAATTACCACAGAGCACAAGACTGTGCTATTTATGTATTTTATTCAAGCTAATTACTCATGAAATCACAAACTATCTGCAACCTACTACAGGTTAAGGTTTGGGGTGTGCTGAAGCTGGTTTGGAGGGGGTGGGGAAAAATAAGTTTCAGAATACTTCTTTTTTAGTCTGAAGCTTTGTTTTGGTTTTAGGTTACCTGAAGTATCATGAAGAACCCAGTTTAAGATATCAGAGATTAGTCAAACACTAAATAGTACATTAATTTAGTTTTAAGTGCATAGAGTCCTTGTAGTCCCTAGTAAAAACAGTTCAACAGCAAACTAGGATAACCTGACTTATGATTACTGTTTGTGTAACTCGTTACATTCAGAATGGAAATACTTTGGGGAAGAAAAAGGCTTACATAAAGTACTTATATAATTAATCCAGCATCCATTAAAGGCAAGTTCCCCACAGTGTATTATTCATTAGCATGTTGTCTAGCCTCAATCCTACATATATCAGCTGCTCAGTTCTCCAAAATTTCCCCTATAGGAATCTTTCAGACTAACTGTGAAACCATTATAAAGGTTTTCTTCATCACATTATAAGGCATTTTCAAGTAATTGTAATATACATTCTGATATATATTCTGATTAAATTCCTTCAGTTTCATGACCCTTCTTACTCTCTGTGATTATTATCCATCAGAAATCACTTTACAAATCTGAGTGAGGGCAGGACAGGGCGGTCTGTGAATATTTCACATTCTTAAATCTACATTTAAACTTACATTTAGAGGGTGGAAAATTCAGATAAATTAGCCTAGAAGGCCATCTATTGTGTTTCTTGGAAATAACTGTGACTCTTCAGGGAATTCCAGATCTGAAAAAATATAATCTTAACTAGATGGGTGGAATAAGTACAGAGACACTTTGAATTCCTGTCATAAACTCGATTTAAACAGATATCTCACAGGAGAGCTTTCCTTGGAATTTTTTCTGGTTTGTTTGTAACCATAGCAGTTACTAGTCCTTTTGGGATAGATACTCAATGAATTGAAAATACTAAAAAAATACTCTTTTTTTAAAAAATAGCCTTACTATAAAGGGTAGGGCTTCATTCTACAATAGACATTTCTCAGAATGTAAGGTAACATGAAAAAACCCTTCATCCACCTCTACCCATGCAACGCCGCTATCTACTATTAAAAGCTTAAATCAATTCAACCCACAAATACAGAATAGAGGTCTCAGCCAAATAAAAGCTACAGAAAATGTCAGAAGGCAGCATGAAGTCAGTGCTGATCAGTTAAGGATTTTTCTGCTTAACAATATGCAGGTTCCTTAGCAATGCGCCATGTACAAATCTTTCTTGGCTTGCTGTGGAGAATCATAACGAACTGGTACAAACTCTTGACCTAACGTCAGCTAATACTGAGTGTACCCATTTCCATCCTTTAACACCTGCTGATAAAATCTGATACTGTCATATATAAGGGAGAAGATGTGTCTTGTCTGAGACGTGATGAGAGCTGAGGTATTCATCAGAAAAGACTGAGCTCTTGGTCAGACCTCTAACAAGCAAATATTGATGGGAAAATGTGTGTTCATTACTGGCTCGCTCATTTCTGAAGGACTAAAAGGAACAGTACTTACAGGTGATTTTTAACATTCTCAGACAGTCACCAAGTGGACTGATCAGAAACATTTTAAGTACCACAAATCCCTGCTTAAAAAAAAGCACATCTCGCTGATGTTGCCCTCTCTAGTACATACTACTGAACTAAAACCATCATGCAACCAAAAACCTACTTGTTAAAATAATATGATGCACACGCTTGCTCTTTTGGTGTGGAAGAAAAGCAATAATAGACAATCATATACAGTGATGCACAAATGAAAACTACCTGTATAATACAGGGATAAGTGAAATACAAAATTTAATCTTCCTACTATTTTAGTGCCTCTCCTCCAGTATCTCTCAAAATTACCAATCTTCCCCCTCAGAAATATCAAGTGTATTAATGGATGAACCATCTCTTATGAGACTGCTATAGTAAAAATCCAGAGCATGGCACAGGCACTGGCTCTGGAGCTTCCCACAGCTCCTGAAAAAAAAAATTAATATAAAAAATTTGATTTTTTGAATAAAAAGCTTTTTTCTATAGGAAAAATCATGTAATCTAACAAACTACAAAAAAGGAAAAGGGGTAATCTATGTCTTTCTTTAAAAAATGAATTAAAGGATTATACATCCTGAGTCTAACTTATTTTCTAATATAAGAATAAAAAATCCCATTTGAAAAATGTTGGTCAGTCTAGGGAAGCATCTCAAGGACACACACTGATTTCAACAAAACTTCCACCAAGGTTTACTTTGGCTTACTGGTCAAAGGTAGCTGGAGAGAGGCAAAGAGTGGGTGTCTCCGTTTTGAATGGAAAGACTGGCAAATCCAGAGCCTGAAAGGCTTAGAGGGAAGATTTTCTGTCCAATTTACTAGTCTACACATTTGAGGTAAGTCTACAGCTAGGCAATATTTTTTTCACTTGAAATGACCAGTCATGCAATAATATTTAAGTATTTCAGTTGAAAGTAATGAAGAAAATGCATTGGTGTTGCAGAGTAAACAGATTCCATTTTATTTATGGCAAATAAAAAAGAATGGCAGAGGAGTTGTGAGATCTGGATTAGAGAGATCTGCTTTACTGTGCTTATCAATACAACTCTAATAACAAGAGTTTGACAACTTGCCTGTCCTCAAATTAAAAATGTAAATAATAATAGTATCAATAAAAACAAAGTCAGACACAGTTAGAAAGTGAGGATTGTACGTATAAAGGAAATTATTGTGCATCATGAACCAAGACAGAAGGTAGAACAGCTGATCTTCTTTTCCAACTAAGAATACGCTACCCTATGCCCCGAAGCACTGAAAATCAAGATTGGAAGAACTCATTAGCTCTCAACTTAGCTGTGTTTCCCTTGATCTGATTGCCTTCTTGTCTAACACAGCAGAGAGCTTCCAGCTATTGCCAGCCTTAAGTGCTGTTCATGAACCCTTCTTTCCTTTCCCTCCAAGACTTCTCTCTCCCACATGCTTCCTCACTCTGATAAGCTAAAGCCCAGGAATGGCCCTAGAAAAAGCTTTGTGAGTTTTGTTCGTGTCTCCCATCACCCTGCACCTCGCCAGCACATTTGCCAAAGTTAATCACGGTGTTGAGCAAGCAAAAGTAATTTATCCTTCAACAAGACCACAGAGGATCTTACACATTCATATCCTCACTTCTCAGACTAAAATTAGGATGTAAATAGTACAGTACAAACACACTTTTCAAGAGCAGGTTATAGAAAAACCTGTCCATCTAAATATTGTGGGGACCTAAATAAGGTTCCCACAATAACCTTAAGGGTTTAAAATACTGAATACTTATTTAGCTTTATTTTCAGATTTGCTTGACCCAGGTTCTGTTGCCCTCCCAATCAAAGTGCTAGACTTAATTTATGTTCTTGATGCTCTAAAACCAGAAAGTAAGTTCTTTCAAATAAAAGATGACGTATTCAAGATTTTTCCCTGAAACTATGTAGTGGAATTGAGAAATATGTCTGTGTATACAGTTTTTTCTTTTAATTTTTTTGCTAGTATATATTTAGTAATACAATAGTCTTAACGTCTATCCCATCCATGCTTCCTCCTTGCTAGTTTAAAGCAGAAATAGGTAGTGAACTTGAAAAAACGCAGCAGAACAACATTTACTCGGATAATAACTTTCTGCTAAGGTAATTTACATTAACCCTAAATGGCTAAGTATCTTACGTCAGTCTCCTGAAGAGCTATGCTGCCATCTTTTGGTATTGAAAATACACTTCAGCTGTTTAAGAGCTTCGGAAAGCTAATGTTCTATTCAAAACCAACTTTCCTGCATTTATGTATCATTCAAGACAATAACTCTCCTCCCCTTTCTCGTTGAGGCTAAGTACATAAGTAATTTGGATAGAATAATTTGTACAATACATCAACAGTGAAAATGTCACAACATTTAACACTCACATGAAGATTGTCTTGCTCAGCTTGTCCACATTTACATGCGTACAGTCAAGGCATATTTTTTTTCTTATAGATGTGATCATGTCCAGATACATTCACTACTAAGGTCTAATGAAAAGGTCATTGAGAAACAGGTGAATAATCACAGCAATCAGTCAAACAAATATATGCACATAAGAATAAGCGTTTAATAAAAATGAGGCACCAACATAAGTTATTTCAGCAGTTGTTAACCACTCACCAAGGAAAGTATGCAGCTAGGGAGCTCCTATCTAATTTGTCCTTCCATGAAAACCCTGCAGTGCCTGTGCATCCATCAATACTTATAAATTCTGTGAATTTCAGTAAATTCAGTAAATTCCTGATACTGGCTGCCATATTCTTCATGCTTACAATTATCTGATGGATAAAGATTCAGTGAGTTTTTGAAATTAGTAACTGCTTAAAAAAAAAAAAAAAGGAAATTAAGGGTGTTATTTCTTTTACTGGTAGAGCAACTCATGTGCCATGTCTTGCCTTGGTCTGTTTTGGTTTTGGGTTTTTTTTTTTTTAAATCAGATCAGGTGCATTTAGAGAGAGCAAGACCAGCAGCTGGCATCAGGGATCCCAGAATACTTAGGACACATGGAAGCTACATGCTCAGTTCTTCTCTTTCCTAGAACCAATATGTTCTTAAAATCTAAGTTTGAGACACAAAATAAACATTATGCATTATTCCTGAGCAACTAAGACGCTTGATTACTTGCAGTCACCTTTGCTAAAGAAAACATTGGAAAATATTTCCAACTTAATAGACTTTTCTTTCGGCTTCAGTAATGTCATTTGTGGGGATGAAAACCACTATACATCATTCAAGATAATTAGACCTTGAATTCCAAATGTAACTTTACAAGGCTGTGTCATTCTATTTAAGTTACGTTTCCAATAGGAGCAAAATTTTTGTCTGTATTTTCTTTGCTTACTTGCAACATGCACTGCAAGAAGGTAATGCTGGATACACTGGAGGCTCCAGTGCTTTTCAGTGGTGGCAATCATCCTCTACTAACTCACCACTGTCTAAACAGCCTGTACTTCATATTGTAGAATGTTCTGGTCCTAGTCTGCCTGAAAAACGGTTAGCCTGAAAAACAGTAACTGAAGATTTTACTTGGGGATGAACTTCACTACTCCCCCGCCCAATGGCTGCATCTGCTCTTCTCTTAGCTCTGATCAGTGTCTACTCTCTTCTCCCTCTATAGAAAGATTCTAAAAGGAGTAGTGAAATTTTGAAAACAAAAACCAACCTGTGTCTCTTTCATACAAGTGTTGAGTGATAATTGCGTGCATAAACTGAACGGGAACCGAAATGCCAGAATGGAAGGCTCAGCTTTGAAAAGCTGAGCTGTCAGCACAGCTCAACAAGGGATGGAGGGGAAGCCTGGAAGGAAGGTGGTGAAACCTATATCAAAACAAGAAACACTATAAAATGCATGTCAGGATCCTCACGTAAGAAGATAATATTTGTTTGTTTCTGCTCTCTTACAGCTGATAACCAATGTTGTACATAAGAGGTACACATTATTTCACTGATGTAGACCTGCTCAGCTGCTGTGCATGCGCCCAACTGGTTTTAATAAGATCATGCAAGTCTGGATAGAATCACTTGAAGAAAGAGGAACATGCAATCAGACACACAAAATGTAAGGGTGTTTAATGACATTTTGGTAGCGTATTTTCACAACCTTGGGAGGCAAAGGTCCTTTAAAGTCCTTTTTCACTCTTTGAGTGTACACACTGAAAGTTATTACAAAGCAAGACAGGGGAATCTTATTTGATACACTTCATTGTACTTTATATTAAAATTCAGGAATTCGAAGCCTTTTTAATGCATAGAAATGTGAAAGAATTTACATGTTCTACTTAGTAATCAGCCATGTTATTGTCTGTTACCCTTAGCTGAATCTGATGTCAGAAGCAATACCCTTATCAATGAATCATTGGGGATGAAACCAGTTTTTACTCATGCAAAACTACCACTGACTCCAATGTCTAGAAATTGCTGCACAAGAAATATGCAAAGCTACACAATTATCTAAGACCTTTGCCAAAATTATGCCCAAGAAGCATACTTACTTCTTTTTTAATATACATGATAACAATCTCACTATTTTAAAACACATTTAAGATATTAAATCCTTTGTTATCAATATTAAAGGGATCTTTGCTTAAATAAAATTGATCTCTTCATACTGACTTTCTAATCCCATTTAAGTACTTTCTTCAATGAGCTTTCTATTCTTAGACTTTTATGAGATAATAATTGATACCACCACAGCATTTGGCACAATATAACATCATTTCCCCAAAAATCCTCATCTCGAAAGTAGGAAAGAACTGGCTTAATTTACAGCAGATTGGAACTGAAAGACACGGGTATAGCAGCACCTGAGAAATATAAATAATTACTTTTTGTTTTGTGTCTCATTCTAGAAAGTGTCTCATTCTAGAAAGTGCTACTAGTCCTCCATTATTTATACTATTTAGGAGGTTTGTTAGACAAGTATTTGCCTGCAGCTAAAAAAATCCTGGCCACAGGAACAAGAAAGAGGGATGTAATACACAGAAATCAGCAAAGTAAGAAGAGCTTAGAAGGCCCAGACGCATGTTCCAACCCATGGAAGAAGAAAGGATGGTAACTGTTACTGATGTAGGCATGCTTCCTTTTTAGTCAGGTCAAGGGATGTTTTATTTCCAAAAAAGCTTTTAAAAGAACACATCAAATGGACATATTTTCAAAGCAATGTATGTGGAGGATTAAGGGAGACCATGCAGCTTTGAAAATGTTCCTAACTCACAGATTCTATTTCTGATACAACGATTTTATTTTCTTCTTTTTCATATCTGAGCCTTCCTTCTCCCTGTTGTTCCAACCGCTTTTTTATCTGGATTCTCTTGCTGTACATTTTTCTCCCCTACACCAATTTGGAGTTACTCATGTCCCTGTTGCCTCTTTTCTCTGTTTAATCTCCCCACTGGCAGCCATGCTGTGCTTCTTAAATTGTCTGTGTTGTTCAGCATTTCAAAGCATTTCCAGATTCATGTTTCATACAGGGGGGTCCAGTAGCTGGAGCCAAAATGAAATCCCCCTGAGAAGGTCAGATATTTCAAAACTAGTTTATCTCTAGTGACTTCCATATACTCTGCATGGTGGCTTCAGCTGGTTGTCACAGTGCAAGTTGTTAGCACTGAACACCATTATAACAAAGGAATGCAACAGAGATTTTTTTTCTTTCCTACTGTGGTAAAAAGAATACATCTCAATTGTATTTTGGAAACTTCATAAAGCAAGTAGCAAAATTCCCACTGCTCATAATCTTTCAGGTTAGTTGCCTGCCTGGCAAGGACCAGGCTTTTGGGTTAAGTTTCTGTTGTTATCTATACATCTCACGTGGAATGTTGACTCAAGCTATTTTTTAAACCTCCAGAAGATATTTCTAGAGTTAATTATCATGCTCAAGTGGCCAAACACAAAATCATCAGAGTTAGAATCTCAGTAAAGCTTTGTATGTATAAATGTGTTAGGCTTGAAGGTTGCTTCAAAATTACATGACAGAATGGCAAGGCATCCAGCATCCTAGACTGTGATCTCTCAGTTCACAAAGTTGCTTCTCTTCCTGAGCATTTTGGGAGAGACGACAACTCCCTCTGCACTTCAAAAAACTACATTTCCTCACAGCAGAAACCAAGGTGAAAGGATGAACGAGCTGGTGCAGGGAGAATTTAAATCAAGCACCAACCTCTATTTCAAAGGGCTTTTAAATCAAAATAGTTGCAGTGCAAAATGGTGCTTTGCATAAACCTTTGGTGAACATCCAATCTGAATAATTCACTATGTTGCCTACCCATAAAGAAATGGGTAAATTGAAGCTTTCACAGGAGTTTTAATTCAAATGTTTCATACCACATTTTCTAAAGGCTAGACTGCACAGCAAGGTTAGTCAGTGCATTTTTGCCTCTTCCTGCAACAGGCAAAGTATATTATGGCTAAGCTATGCAATTAATGCGTCATTGTAATCACATGTTACCTCAAAAGCAGGGGCTCTTAAAGCACTTCAATTTATCTTGCACTCAAAAGAGTGGCTGGACTATTTCGCCTCACTGAACCCAAAAATACTTGACACTTATCACTGGGGGCTTTCTCAAAGGCTGGTGGGTGGAGAGAGTGGGATTGCCTGCTGTGATCTATCACACTGTAATTAAGTACTCATGCTCCATGCACGGCGGTTTTAACTCACCATACCAATGCTTTCTGTTTTAAAACTCTGGACGACGTGTCAGAGCACTGCTTTGTCAGCATCTCAGCTGACAGGATCATATTCTAATTGGCAAGAACAATCTCTGGGCTGCTCAGTCCTTTACCTTTCTTCTAAAAGGCTATGACTAAACAAAAATACAATTTTTATTCTATTCTGAGCATATCCACTGATGGTTTCAGATTCTTCCACCTTCTCCATTAAGATCTGTTGTTGCCTTCACAGAAAAGGTGGAACCTGCACCAGATCTACACCTTTTCTTTTCCACTGTTCCTCTCAATGCACTAGGAATACACAGTTTTACACAGTATTTTGATACAGAAACACTTCTGAAGTGTCCTACAATTGCCAAGGCCCCAGACTGAGAACATGGAACAATTTCTGGGGAAACCACTGATCTCTCCCAATGAATATTCAGCAACAATTCTTCTTGGAATAATGCCAAAGACCCAAACTGATAGGTTTTATCCATCAGTAGACAGCATGAACACAACAAAAATCTGTTTATTTGTCTGACTCTAGATCTTCTCTCTTTTCCAGAACAACTAATTTCTTTTTTAGCCCTTCCTTTCTTGCCTTCCTTTACCTTAAAATGGTGCCATGTTATATCATCAGAGTGATGGCATGTAAGAACACTCACTGTAGCTGAGAACTTCCAGAAATTTAAGTTCCTTTAAAAGGAATGAGGAATCAGGCTTCATAAATAAAAACTTCAAGTCTTATTATAGGTCTAATTTGATCTGAAAATCACATTTTAATTTCTATGTATTTAAAATTTTTTACATGTTTAGACCATGTATATTTTCCCAATTATGATGCATCAGTCTGATACAGAGAGACAAGAAAAAACATTAGGTGACATCTAGATTAAAGTTGTGTAAATAACTCATTTAAAATTGGTGCTTGATCGACTCAAAAGCATCATTTGATCTTCTCAGGGGACTGAAAAACAGAAAAATAATTTCAACATTAAATTAGTTTAAATATTTTTGAAGTTGTAATCTTTTCAAAGAAAACTTCACAGGAAAAATAATGTCGTGTATCATCTCAATTATCTCAGAATATTTAAAGTTTCAGAACAGAGGAATAAAGAATTATTTTGCATATGAACCTGAAAAGCAAATGTTTGTTTAACTAAAATGCATTTTTTTACAGAATTATTCACTAACATAAATATTACTTGGTTGCAAGAGGGAAAGTTCACAAATCAGGATCAGTTCACAAATATACAGACAAAAATTTCAGAATTGAAAAGCCACAGGATATGAAGATTTAAAATAAAAACAAAGAGTACTGCATGAGATCAGAGCTATTCCTATACCATCAGTTATGTTTTTCAGGTATTTCTTTTTAAATTTAAGTCATATTAATAATTGACAGAAATTATAGACAAATACTTGACTGCAGATTAAATGTAAAGAATTCATTCAATATATCTCCACAAATAACAAACAATATTTGTCTAATTTCCAGAGCACAATTATGCATTCCTATAGCTAAATCCAAAAGATATTAACTATAATAGAAACACTTATAAATAAGTTCTGAAGCTCATTTCATTTACAGGAATGTTTTCCAAAATACACTTTCTGAATCCTGTCAACATGAAAATACGTAATAATAAACTGCAAGTAATTAGTATTTAGTTTTAAATATTGTATTTTACAGTACAGCAGGTATACAGCATAATAAAGCAGATCCTCTAAATTGAACATGCTTTAATACAGTCCAAGTTATACACCTAAGTTAAAAAATGCAGATTGTTTCATAGCAAAGAGGCTCATGTACAACTAAGGAGTGGAAAAATCATTTTATCTCTAAATATAGTATCACTTGGGCCAATGCTGGAATACAACTTTTCCTGATACTTTCAAAACTGTAATAAAAAAACAAAGGAGGTGTTAAAAAAGAAGGAAGAAGGAGCATCAAAAAATATTCAAGGATTTTACAAAACATCTTAAAGTGAGAGAGTGAAATAGTTCAACCTGTTTAGCTTATCCAAAAAAAAAAA